>RJWM01030683.1:0-23179 GCA_004363535.1 Dasyprocta punctata
AGGGGAGGGGAGGGAAAGAGAGAGAGATGGCTCTGCCCCAGAGACAGCTGAGACCTCCGTTAAGCAGGGCTGAGTGGTAGAGTTCTTAGGGTTTAGCTTGAGGTTAAACTTCTGTATGGAGTGTGGTCATGAGGTAGCATCACCGGGTTTTGGGGTGCTGGAGCCTCCTTTTGGAGGTGGCTTTAGGATCTTTCTGTCCTGAGCAATGAATTGGTCAAGACAAGCACAGACAGTAGCGAAGTTTTATTAGAGGTAGCAAAAGAAACAGGCCCGGCGGAGTGCGTTCGGGCCAAGTAACAGTGGGAGGAGAAACACGCGCTCCAGCACGGGGTCTGGGGAAGGGGACCTGGCGGCGAGGACTCGGTGCGCACTGCCCTTCCGATGGAGGGGAAAATGTATCTTCCAACCTGCTAGGTGTCAGAGGTGCCGAGTTCGTGTTCCCTAAGATCAAAAAACGAATTCTAGGGAGTAACAGAGGTTAAGAGTAGGAAACTTTTGAGAGAGAAAGCTCCTGAGAGACAGGAAGGGACCGGAGAGTGGGTCACCACGAGCCCACCTCTCAGAGGAAGTCTCGCAGAGCGGGGGACCCGGGCCCCCTCCCTCCTGTCAGCTGGAGTGCATTAGAGGCATCAGGTTGCTGGGCACAGGTCTGTCCGGCGGGCCTGTCTCTGCGCTGGCTGGCCTCCCAGGCTGGGGAGGAGAGGACACAGATCGACACGCAGTGATATCACAGCCCCAGGAAATCTGACTCCTGTACCAAGTATTTTAGGGTCTGTAGGCTGAGGATGGAGTTGGCAGGGCAGCATTAGGAGCCCTGGCGGATGGGGGCCTCTTAGAGGGAGCAAGGGGTCCTGCGGGGTGGAGAAGCCAGCGGGGACCCACACCGCAGGGCGTGAGTTGCTGTCATCTCTGACACAAGTGTGTTAGCATCAGTTTTTTTTTTGTTGTTGTTGTTGTTTTTGCAGCACCGGGGATCAAACTCACAGCCTCACGCCTGCCAGACAGGCGCTTGAGCCACTGCGCCAAACTCCCGGCCCTGGTTTTTTGAGGCAGGGTCGCACTATGTAGCTCAGGCCAGCCTTGTGCTCGCGTTGTAGCCCAGGCTGGCCTCGAACTCACAACACTCCACCTACCTCAGCCTCCCAAGTGCTGAGGATCCTTTTATTAGTATCAAATAGCATGCTTAAGCTACAGTTTGATTTTCCCAGTTTTACTGTCATGTATTCAACTGGCACCATAGAAGGTGAGAATTTCATCCCCTTCCACTATATAGAAACATATAGTTACATTTCCCTTCAAGCATAGTTATATTATAATTTTAATTAAATCAGTATTTTGTCTTTAGTGTTACTGTCAATGACATTCATACCTGAAACAGATAGTATACTAGAGTTTGTTTTTCTTATTTATTTTTCTGCATTTCCTGAAGTTGAGCATCACTTTGTTGTTGTTGGAATTTTGTTTTTGTCTCGTTGCTTTCGTTTAGGTTTCTAAGTACTGATCACTAATTCAAGTCCAAAATCCCAGCAAACAGACAGCTCTTTTTAAAAACGAGTTCTGAAGCTGTGGTCTCCCACCAATTTCACCTTCCCAGAAAGTCCCTCCGGAAGCCACTTGCCCTGAACCCAACATCCCGATGTGCACCCCGAATCTCTCTCTTGGGGCACAGCATTCTGGTCTTTCTCTTTCCTGTTCCACCCGTATTTCGATGCAGCAAATCTTCAGGTAGCTTTCTCAGAAAAGATACATTAGAGATCCGTCTTCTAACTGTCAAATATCTGGGAAGAGACTTTGTAGTTGATTAATAGTTTGGTTGGATACAGACTTCTAGGTTGAAGATCATTTTCCTTAAGAATTTTGAAAATATTGTTCTATTACCATTAAAAACGTTGTTATTAAGAAATATAATGCCCATTCAATTTCCACTTTATTTGTATGCGACAGGGTTGCATGTGACAATATTCTCTTCCTACGGAAGCTTTTAAATCTTTTTGCTCCCAGGGCTGTGAAATTTCACACTGACAGACTCTGCTGGGGTTCTTTACCCGCTGTGCTGGAACGGGCACTTTCAAAGTGGAAACGTTATCCTGGGGCTAGGAAATTTTCTTAAAATATTGTGCTAATGATTTCCTCTGACAGTAGGCATTTTTTCCTCTCTCTGAAATAGCATTTCTCGTGGAATATAACCAGGTCTTGTGGTTCTAGAATATAGCAAGGGAAATGAGAAAAAAAACATAAGCAGAAGCATCCGGTTAAGTCTACCTGGCGGCTGAACCGAGCGTAAGCTTACTGTGGAAGGCGATTCTGGGACCTGCTCAGCGCAGACTGAGGCCCGCAGGTCAGCAAGGTGCTGGGAGCGCAGGCGTCCCACCCCGTCAGAGATGTCCTGAGCGGTGCAGGCTCACCCCACCTCCTGTCCCTGACGTCCTCTCTGCTTGGTTTTACTTGCCAGGTGCTCAATACTTGTCGAGTTGGGTTATCTGGTATCTCAGTCCATTTCCTGCTGCCATAACAAATGCCCAATACTAAATAATTTACCAGAAAATAGAATTCTTTCTCCTGGTTCTGGAGACTGAGAAGTTCAAGAGCACAAGGCTGGCATCTGGCAAAAGGACACGTGGGTATGAGAGACAGAGAGAAAAAGTCAGCTGTGTGTGCCTCTTTTTTATTTTTGTATTTATTTTTATTTTAAAGGGACTAAAACAACAATAAAATGAAGCAAAACAGTGATAAGACAGTAGGAAATCTGCGGTAGTTACTACATTGCATATTGCTGTCCTCTAAATAGTTGCTCAGGTTAGCGGCTTGAGGCTGGCTCACAGGCGGGGCTTGGCTGCCACCCTGGTCCTCCCCAGTCCGTGCTCGGGCTGGCTCTCTCTTTTATTTTTTAATCAGAAATCCTCCGCTACGTAACTAACCCACTCCAGTGACAATGACATTAATCCACTTAGGACCGAGCACTAATGATGTCATCACCTCTTTAAAGTCCCACTGCTTGATGCTATTAGGATGGCAATGAAGTTTCAATGTGAGAATCAGCCTAGGTTCCACCAATAGATGAAAATGTGGAATAAACACACAGTGGAGTAGTATTTGGCTATAAGGAAAAAGAAATCAAGTCATTTTCAGGAAAATGGACGGAACTAGAGATCTTCATGTTTACCAAAACAAGCCAGACTCTGAAAGACAAGTTTCACACGTTTTCCCTGGCAGGTGGAGTGTAGAAAAAAAGCTGTGTGTAGAAGGGGGACCCTGAGACACGAAGGGGATGGAGGGGTGTAAGTGCGAGAATGGGTGTGATCAAAGTACATGATGAGCAGGTGTGAAAACGCCATTAAAACACCAACATTCTGTGAAATTAATATGCACTAATAAAGTACATAGGGTGACACTTAAACATGAATTTTCAAAGGATGGCATTCGGGATATAACTTCCCCATCTTTAAAATGAGAGCACTGAGCCACATTAAACCGCCTGATCTTAACAAAGGGGCTAAAAACATATGGTGAAGGAAAGATCACCTCTTTAACAAATGCTTCTGGGAAAGCTGGTGACACACATGCACGAGATTGAATTTGGAACCACATCTCTCACCCTGCACCAAAATAAAATAAAAATGGAACAGAGGTATTAAAACATAAACAATCTGCTGAAAGATACACTAGGAAAACAACTTTCTGAACAGAACTCCACTTGTGAAAGGAATAGAATCAAAAATCAACAAATGAGATCATACCACATTAAAAAGCTTTAGCACAGCCAAGGAGGGAATCAACAGACAACTCACAATAGTGAAACTTTTTTGCTAGCTACTCCTCTGACAGAGGACTAATATCTAGGATTTACAAAGAATTCAAAAATACCAGACCTGCAAAATAAACGGGCCAATAAAAAATGCACAACCGAAGTAAATGGACACATTGCACAGTAGTAGTGCAAATGGCCAACAAACACTGTGTATGAGAAAATGCTCACAGTCTCCGGCCACCAGAGAAATGCAAATTAAAACAACACTGAGATTCTAGCTTACTGCTGTGCTTGCTGTTAAATATGCAGAGTCAAGAGGCCAACCTTGTCACTCAGTCAATTCTGTTAATATTTTGAACATCCAGGGGAGAGGTCAGACAGAAAGCATGCTGAACAGTGGCTATGCACTGAACCTTGTGGCGGGATCTGAAACCATGGAAAAGAGAACAGTTAATGCGACAATTGCCTGCCTTGACGTCAGCCCACGGGAGACAAAAATGAAGCGTGGTGTACAGGTGGTCACTACATCCCTGAAAAACTGAACCAAATTAGACGGAGACTCAGCACCAAGGAGAGGATTCGAAAGATGCTGGCGACTGGTGCCGACATCATTCTAACCACCGGTGGAACTGACGACAGGTGCCTGGAACAGTTTGTGAAGGCGGGTGCTTTGGCAGTTGGAAGAGTCTCAAAAAGGGACTTTTAGCAGCACTGGTAAAGCTTCTGGAGCAACTATTCTGTCAACCTCGGCCATTTTGGAAGGTGAAGAAACTTTTGAGGCTACAATGTTGGGAAAAGCGGAACAGGTGGTACAGGAAAGAATTTCTGATAATGAACTGACCTTAATCAGAAGTCCTAAGGCTCCTACACCTGCGTCAGTTATCTTGCGTGGGGCCAGGGATTTCATGTGCGATGCACGGAGTGCTCTTCACGGGGTACACTTTGCTTGTGTGGTGTTTTGGAGTCAAAATCTGTGACTCCAGATGGGGTGCTGTAGAAGCAGCCCTCTCCGTATACCTTGAAAACTGTGCCCCCAGCCTAGGATCTCGGGAGCAGCTTCTTTTGGCTCAAAAGCTCTTGCCGTTCCTGGCACACTGGTCGTGAATGCTGCACAAGATTCCACACATCTGGTTTCTTTTCATAACGAGGCTCAAGTTAACCCAGAACATAACAATCTAAAATGGATCGATCGTGATTGGATGGCTGGTAAACCAGGAGACAACATAGAACCAGCGGTATTTAAACTCAATGCGGTTAAAGCCAAAAGTTTGAAATTCTCAACAGAAGCTTCAACCACCTTCTTTGAACTGATGATCTGATTAAATTACACCAATAAAGTAAAGATGACAAACAGGGAGGTTATCATCTCTTCATTCTGGAGCCCTTGATGACTGATGCAATTTCTCTTTTATTTACAATAATTAAAGATGCAATGTCTTCTATCTTGATTATTACACATTAAAGTCAGCAAGCTGTTGGCTTGTGTTCTTGTGAACTAGGAAAAAGAAAGAGAGATTAGCATCTTACTCCAAAAGAATGGCTACCGTAAAAAATTAATAATAAGGTTAGTGAAGCCATAGAGGAAAAGTGGAACACTTCTACATTGTTGATGGTGAAGTAAACTGGTACAACCACTATAGAAGTCAGTATGGAAATTTCTCAAAAACTAAAACTAAAAATTCCATTTGACCCAGGTATTTCCCTTCTAGGTATCTTTCTGAAAGAGTTAAAGACATGATATTACAATGATACATGCATACACGTTTATAGCAGCACAACCCATAATAGCTAAATCTTGGAAGGGGCCTATGCATTGGAATCTCAGTTCACAAAGTTAATTCTTTCCATGATTCTGGTCACAAACCAAATTGGACAAGAACGGAATCAAATTTCCCCATAAAGTCAACATTAAACCTAACCATTGAACTTAATTCGGTTCCTATCCAATTCGGTTTGCAACCAGAATCATGGAAAGAATTAAGTTTGCGAACCAAGGCACCACCCTACGTCCACTGACACATGAATGGGTAAAGAAGATGCGGTGTTGATACACGGTGGGGTGCGGCTCCGCCATGGATTCCAGCCATTCATAGGCAAGTGGCGGCACCTTGAGACTGTACTACCACGTGAAATAAACCAGACACCCAAGCTTAGTGTCACACGGTTTCTCTTATATGAGAAACCAAAGTGTAAATAAAGAGCAAATTAAAAGCCAGATAAAAAGGAAACTGGGAGCTGGCTGTATGCTTTGCAGATGGGAAGAGGACCAGGAGACGGAGCGAGGAGGACGGCGTGGAGGGGACGCGAAAGGATTGAGGTGCATTACATACATGGACCTTCCCTGAAGATGAGTGTAAACATTTTGTACCGCAAACGTGCTGATAAAAAATTATTTTAAAAAACTTATAAAAAGCAGTGGCTTATAGCAACACAATTTGTAATCGCTAACTTTTGGAAACTACCCAAATGCCCATCAACCACAGAATGGATAAAAAAGATGTGGTATTTTCATACAATGGAGTATTACTCAGCTATAAAGAAGGATCAAATAGAGGCTTTTATAGGTAAATGGGTGTGATTTGAGACCATACTCAAAGTGAAATAAATCAGACTCACATGTGCAAATACCGTATTGTCTCCCTAGTGTATCTAAAAACAGTAAATATGATCCAAATGTACAATAGATATTGTGAAAATGAAAGGGAAAGAAAGCACTCAAAAGGAAAGAACAACTGGATAGGGGAAAGGAGAAAAGAAAGAAGAAAAAAGATTATATATATACATATGTGTACATATATATGTGTGTATGTAAATATATACAAGATGGATAACTATACTACTAATCCCTGTTCATCAAAAAGAAGTTTGCGTATTCAGTGTCTGATGGATCACTTTTTTCATGCCTAAATCTTGTAATCTGAACAACTACTTTCAAGATAACAATGTGCAATATATTAACTAGTGTTAATTTCCTATTTCTATTTTTTTAATTCTGTATTGTTTTTATCCTCTTTTTGTTCGTTTTTAAAATTAAAAAAAGCAGTGGCTACAAGTTTACTAAGAGGAGAATATATGAAAACAATTAGGACTCTAAATGGACTCCTCTCATTTACGTTGAAAGCTCTTCAGACACCAGACAGTTTTAAAAAGGGTAGAATTATTTGATTGCCATCTATAATCAGATGGCAGTGGGGCATAAAGTTTCCATTCTTCATACTTTTTATAAATAAAAATATTATAAGGTTTATTTTGTTTTGTTTTGTCTTTTTGAGACAGGGTCTCGCTACACAGTTCAGGCTGGCCTTGAGCTCACTTCGTAGCCCAGACTGGTCTCGAACTTGCAAACGATGCTCCTGCCTCAGCCTCCCGAGTGCTGGGATTACAGGTGTGTGCCACCACACCCGGCGAATATTATAAGTTTTAAGCCAAAAAGTAAATAAATAAAGAGGGGTTGGGCCATCGCGCCGGAGGTCCTGCAGGTTCTACCAGCGCAGGACCCCACCGAGGTCGCGGTGCCCGCAGTGAGCCCGGGTGGTCGATCCGCCGCAGCCAGGGCGCCGCGTGGGGAGGCCGCGCCCGCCCGGCCCCGAGGCCCCGCGCTGCCCCCGGCGGCGCCCTCACCCTCACCCCGGAAGCCGCCCGGGCGCGGGCAGCAGGAGCCGGGCGGCCGCGGAGGCCTCGCGTCTGGCGCCCCCGCGCGGCGCTGCGGGGAGCGGGCCCTTCGCCTTCTCGCGGACCCGGACCCGGACCCGGACCCGGACCCCCGGGCTTCGGGCTCCGCCTGCGGTCTCCCCGCGCCGCGCGGGAGGGCGCTGGACGGGCGGAAGGAGCCGGGTCTCCGCGCGGGGCTCCCTGCCGGGTGGCTGTGCCCCACCCCGCAGCCCGCCTCTCACCTGCACCAGCAGAGGGCACCTCGAGCCAGGCCGGCCGGGGGCGCCCTGCAGCTGTGGGGAGCCCACCGCGAGGCCCTGGGGGGACCCCGAAGGGCCTTGGGAACCCCCGCGGGGCCCTGGCCACCTAAGACCTGCTGAGTTAAGAAGGTGGTCCTGGCTGGGCATGTCAGTGCACGCCTGTAGTGCAAGCGCTCAGGAGGCTGAGGTGGGAGAATCTCCGCAAGTTCAAGGCCAGCCTGAGGTACATAGTGAGTTCAGCCAGAACTTATCTCCAAAGAGAAAAAAAGGTCCTGTCTTATGCAGAAAAAGCTCAGGTCTCGGAATGGCCCTCTCGGCTCTGTAGGGGCCTCCCGTGTCCTCGCTTCTCCGCCTCATCTCCACACCGCCCGGTTCCCTTGCCCAGCTCCCCGTGACCTCTGGTTTCCTCAGCACGCCAGGCATCCTCTGACCTCGCCTCTCCTGCCTCCTCCGCCTGGAGCCTTTGCCCCAGTGCCGCATGATTTGACTTGTCACTTCGTGCGGGCTCTGTCCCCAAGTTCCTTTTCAGGGTGACGCTCCTGGGGTCCGCCGTCTGAAACAGCGCACGTCCGCCAAGCCTTACCTGGTTGATTTTTCCTGCCGTATCCGAGGTCGGTGGTGCAGACCTATGGCCTGCGTGCCACAGCCAGCTATTTAATACTGAAAGCCCTAAAAGGTTCGCCATCACTGTCCTAGGTGCTTAAAGTATGTTCAGTTGGGCTGAATGACATTGTCTGGGCTCTAACTTCATGTTTTGCTTTGTTTTTTGAGACAGGGTCTCACTATGCAGTTCAGGGTGCCTTGAAATCACTATGTAACCCAGGCTGGCCTCGAACTCAAGGCGATCCTTCTGCCTCAGCCTCCTGAGGGCTGGGCCTACAGGCGCGTGCCACCGCGCCCTGCTTAACTTCATATTTAATATGAGAGCATTGGACTAGAATTCTTAGGACCCTACTAGCTGCGGTGTCCCATAATTCTACTCATGTCCCTGTTTTGGAAAGCGACCTACAGACACATTCGCCCGCCTACACCGCATGCACGATTTGCTACCACGTGGAGAGTCCTGTTAGTCTCCTGACCTGGCATCTAGCGCGTGGCAAGAGCAGGAGGCCTGCAGCGTGGATTCTTTGGCCGAGCGAGGGAAAGGCGGCGGTCCTCCTGCGAACGGGAGAGCTGGGCCCGGCGGCGCACACGGCAGTCCCAGCACTCGAGGAACAGCGTCTCCCCGGGACCCGCCTGTCGCAGGGCGGAGGGGGTGGGGGGCCTCACCTCTCCAGCAGGTGCCCACGTCCTCGCTCGGCTCCGCCCATCCGCGCGTGCGTGGATTGGTGGCATCATCCTTCCTGTCCGTTAGGTCTCCGCCATCCCGGGGAAGATGAGCTGCGGGGAAGGAAGCCACCCTGATGATGACGCCCTCAGGGCCCCACGCTCGGGCACCCCGCTTTTACCAACATTTCCAACAAGTGCCGCCGCCTGGGAGTCACTGGGCACTGGATTAGCTGCAGCAAATCAAGGCGTCCGACTGCCTTAGGCCGGGCCAGCTCCCTCCCCCTGTCTCCGTCTCCGTCTCCGTCTCTCCCTCTCCCTCTCTCTCTGTCTCTGTCTGTCTCTGTGTCTGTCTCTCTGTCTCTCTGTCTCTTTCTCCTCCCCAGTATAATGATGTCTTGGTTTACAAACGATTTGGGGGAAGATGACTACAGTTGTGCCTGTCACTCGACTAGCAGTTTGTGAATGGAAGCAAAATTCTGTCAGGCCCATTTGTTTGAGAACTGAATTGTTGGTGTATTACTGAGCTGGAGATTGAACCTAGGGCCTTTGCGTGGAGCTCTGTCCCCAAGCTTTTAAAATTTTTTTTTTATTTTGAGACTGTATTTCAGGGCCAGGGATTTAGCTCAGCAGCACAGTACCTGCCTGGCAAGCACAAGGCCCTGAACTCAATTTCCAGTACCGAAACACAAAACAAACAAACAAACAACAACAACAAAAAAACCAAATCGAAACTGTTTCACTAAGTTGCCCAGGCTGGGGTCAAACTCAAGATCCTCCTGCCTCAGCGTCCCAGAATGCTGGGATTGTAAGCGCATACCGTACCCCCGTGCCTGGGGAGGCCAGCAGTCTGACAGGGTTGATGGCTGACAGCCTGCGTCGCGGGGCGTGCGTGCTACCCCTGCAGCGCTGGCGTGAGGTTTTACCACCCAGCAGCCTGGACGGGGTAGGAGACCCCGTAGGGCAGCGCCCTCCAAGCCGCACCTCATTTTGCAGCTGGGGAGGGAAGCGGGTCCCATGATTCCCTGGTTCCCTGATCACTTAGCAAAGTTCGGTGATGTTAAAGACTCTGTCTAACAGGGCGCACTCTGTTCTTTGAAGGTAAATGTCTCTCCAAAACACCTAAGCTCATTTAAGGGAGTGTAAAAGAGCACGACCCTGGCTAGTCAGAGAGCTTGGCGGCGGCCTCCTGCTGGCTTCCGGCCCTGGCGTGAGCCGTCTCCCGTCAGGGGTGAGGGCAGGCGACCTGCCTGTGTCCCGTGGCGGATGTCAGGTGTCCTGCCGCCAGCTGTGCCCCCCGGGACGCTCAGGCCCCAGGGGCTTTCTCTGGGTGTCGCCGTCCCCAAGGTGCACAATGTCCTCTTCCTCAGGGGGTCTCCGTGCTTCCTCTTTTTTCCTTTATTATTTTAAAGGGGAAAAAAAAAACACAGGAAAGAAAAAAAGCAAAAGACGCAAACAGACAACAACAAAGAAAACCCCAAAACAATAACCACAGAGGCCTTCAAAACAAGGCGGTAGGGATTTAACGATGGCTGTTGTATTACATGTTGTTATCTCCAAAAGAGTTGCTTAGATTACCAGACATAGACGTGCAAAATTGATCCGATCATGAGTATTGACTGTTCTTCCCCAAGAACTAATAGAATTAGTAGTGTAGTCATCTTAGCTATCTTATGTATATATACAAATTTATATCTTTTTCCTTTTCCCTTCCTTCTTTTCTCCTTTCCCCTATCCCAGTTATTTTTCCCCTTTGAGTAGTTTCTTGCTCTTTCACATTATTTATTGGAGATTTTGGATCTTATTTAGTCTTTCAGTGTCTTACACCAGGGAGATAATACAGTATTTGCACATGTGAGTCTGGTTTATTTCACTTATGAGTATGGTCTCAAATCACACCCATTTACCTGTAAAAGTCTTGATTTGATCCTTCTATATAGCGGAGTAGTACTCCATTGTATAAAAATACCACATCTTTTTTATCCATTCCTCATTTGAAGAGCATTTGGATTGTTTCCATGATTTGGCTATTAAAAATTGTACTGCTATAAACACAGGTGCATATATATTACTGTGGTATGATGTTTTTAATTCTTTCTAGAAGATGCCCAGAAGCAAGATAGCTGGGTCAAATGGGGCCCCTAATCCTAGTTTTTGAGGAATCTCCACACTGATTTCCACAGTGGTTGTACCAGTCTACACTCCCACCAACAGTGGAGAAGAGTTCCTCTTTCCCCACAGCCCCTCCAGCACTTGTCATTGGCTGATTTGCTGATCTTGGCCATCCTTTCCCACAGCAGCCCGAGCTTCCGCAGACACCAGGACCAGAGCTCACCTCACAGGGCTTCCAGCTCACGGCCTGCAGCTGCAAAACAGAGGGTCTGTGGAGGGTGCTTAGCTGGGGCTGCGGGGACCGCCCCGGGGTGTGAGTCCACTTCCTCTGGTTGCATCTCTTGACCCTCAGGGAGCTGGAACAGGAAAGCCGGGTCCAGAGGAAGAGAAGGAGGGAGGGCAGCCCCGCCCCAGCAGGGGCAGACACCGGTTCAAAGCTCTAAGGAGCGGCAGGCGCTGGCTGTGGGAGCAGGCGATGAGGCAGGGCCTCGAGGGGAAGGCCAGGCCCAACTCTGCACAGCCAGTGTCGGGGGGCGCACACTCGGGCTCCGGCCTTGTGGGGCTGGGGAGAATCTGAGCACTGCCCTCCAGGGGGAGCACCCGCATCTTCTCGGGGTCCCCACAAGCACACCGTCTCTGGTTGCAGACCAGGCAATCGGGCTTGGGGATCAACAGGAAGGCCAGAGTCAGGATTTGAACCCAAGACTGCCTACCTCACACCGTTGCACCAGGGAGCGGGGAAGAAGGAAAAGGGGGTTGGCCGGGTGGGGCAAGAGCCTGTGTTTCTGGAGCCCCACCCCAGGGTGCTCCGCGTGAGAACCCGAGCGAGTGCCCCACCTCACCCTGTGTGACCAGGGCAGGGAAGGCTGGGCAGGAAAGGCCGGTTTCCTGCTGCCTCCGGCTGTGCAGCGCCAGGCCGGACCAGGCCTTTCCGGCAGAGCAGGGCTGGCGCTCACCCGGCCGCGCGCCTCTCGGGCCTCAGCCACGAGCACCCTCCGGCCCCTGCGCCTCTGGGCCCCGTCACAGATGCGCCACCTTGTCCCAGAGACGCTGGGCAGGCGGTGGCGGGCACTGCGCCTTGCCCTCGGCCTCCCTGTGCTTCTCCAGACCTGGCAGCGGAGGAGGGGGCGGTGGCTGAGCGTCGGGAGCCCCGCTGTCCCAGCACTGTCCACCATGGGAATGCAGGAACCCACAAAACACGAGGTCTGCCCTCCCACGCGAACCCCGAGGCTGGGTTTGCCCTGGAGCTCTTCAGGGCCGCCCTGGGGTTTGGCCCTAGGCGGTGGCCCCACTTGCCCCGCATGCTGCAGCAGGGCCGAAGGCCACATTCCCACGATGCCCTTGCTGGACGCCAGCCAGCCCAGTCGGCTCCTCTCCCTGCCGCCTGCTTGGAGCCCACGCCCTGGCCTTGCTCCAGGGGAGTCGGGTTCAGTCACCTGTCAGGAGGGCCCCGGGTCAATGCCCTTCTGCTTCCTGGAAAGCCCTACGGCACCTGCGGCAGCGGCCCGGCGGACCTGCAGCTTCCTGCCCCCCGAGCGGCCCTGGGCTCCTGCGTCCAGGCCCCAAATCACGAGGGCCTGGCTGGGGCTCTGCAGGGAGCGGGCAGGGGCTCACCTGGAGCCATGGCTCTACACAGGTGTGTCTGAGGGTCCGCGAGCCCCGGACACCACGGTTGCTGGGGCTCGGCAGCGATGAGCTAGGCCCTGGGAACAGGCAAATTCGAGTGGGTCGTCAGCCGACCGTCCACACCTGACCGGAGGCACTGTCGGCTCTGGCAAGTGTGTGGTTCTCGGTCACCATTTCCTGGCCTCTGCTGGAGGATGGACTGAGAAGGGCCCGAGCCCCGGGGCCGCGAAGAAGCAGAGATTCTGGATAGCCCGAGCCATCTCCCCACCCTGGGTACTGGGGCACTATGATCGCCTGTCAGCACACAGGCCCGTTGGCCAGGCAGGAGGGGTGACAACTCATGACTAGGCCCAAACCTGCTGGTGGAGACAGCCAAGGCCTGCGTTAGGGCGTCGTGGTGGTTACCTGGCTGAAAGAACCTGAGGATCAGAGATGAGCTTGTTCGAGCCACGGTCTGCCCCAGGGATCCCTCGCCGGCCGGCTGCAGCCAGGTCACGGCAGGACTTGCCCTCTGGCCTCCCAGGGTAGGCTCTGGCAAGAGTTCAACCACCTCAGAAGCATCTAGAAAGAGCTCTCCAACCAGGGCCCGAGCAAGGCCTCCATCTGCTGGGCAGCTGCTTAAGACCCTCCTCTGCTGAGACCAGGCAGGGCCACGTCAAAGAGGAGCTTCCCTGGTCACCGTGACCGTCTGCCCACCGTGCTGGGGCGCGGGCATCTGGCCCCCACTCTCTCTGCCCCGCTCCTGGCCTGTGACAGCTCTCATCCCTCACTGGGGCCCTGGGAACTGAGTCCCCCAGGCCCACGGTGCAGCTGGCGTGGAGAGGCAGAGGCCCGAGAGGAGAGCCGGGGGCCGCCAGGGTGGAGCAAGCCAGGGTGCCCTGCCCCGGGCGGCTCTGGGGAGGGCCCCGGCCTACAGAGCTGCCTACGGGTTGGGCCCCGCGGGGACTGAGCCTGCCCTCTGGGTGCTGGGACCTGTCAGGCCTTGGACAAGTCACCGGGCTTGTCAGAGCCTGATAATCCACTGAGTCAGGGCAGAGAAGTTGCGAAGGTAGAGTCCCGTGAGTCACCTCGACTCCAGAGAGCTGGCTGCCGCCTCCGGTTCCTCCCGCACCTCGGGGGGCTGCCGGGAGCTCTCCTGAGCCTCACGGCGAGCGCTGGGCGGTGGACAGGAGTCCGGGACCCCAGGCAGCCTGGCAGAGGTTCCAGGAGTGCCCCCTTGACGGCCGCACGACCTGGTTCCTTCGGCCCAACCCTAAAACAGGCTCATCCCGCCCAGCCTTCTCTTGGGCTCTGGGGAAGGTCGGGGACCCGAGGAAAGGGGGCCTGGGGAGGACGAGCAGCGGGCTGCTGGGCACATGTGCACACTGCGCACACACACCCGCAGCCACGCGCACACGTGGGCATGTTCACACAGTCCACGTGCACACGCACAGATGAACGCACAGGTGTACACACACGTGGACACACGCGGGAGGAACTGACCCTGCTGCTGCTGACGGTTGTCCCGGTAACGGCCCCAGCGTGGCTGTTGCCGAACTGTGTCCTTCCCAAACGCTGTGTTAGAGCCCTCATCGCCCCAGTGCCCCGGAAGGTGGCTGTGCTTGGAGACAGGGTCTTTAAATTGGCACAATGTTAAAACGAGACCATGGTGGGGCCCTGATTTCATCTGACTGTGCTCCTGAGAAGGCAGGCGGTGTGAGGACACAGCCAGGACGCACCCTCCGCAGGGCCAGGAGAGCCCCCAAGAGGACCACGCGCTGGGGCCTCCGTCCTAGGCTGCGGGCTCTGTGCTGCGGGGACAGGTCCTCCTGTGGCCAAGCCGCCGTCTGCGGTCCTGTGCTTTCTGATGGCAGCCTGCAGAGACTAGCGTGGGCACCCGGGGCCCCCAGGCTTACTGACAGCCTCCGGCTGGTCCTCTGGCCCCTAAGGGCCCTCCCGGACGTTTCCCTGGGCCGAGGCTCTGCGGGCCAGGCCCTGCGCCTCTCGCAGCCCCGCTCGCCTTCCGTAGCTCCTGCCTGGCCAGCCCCACCCGGAGCATCAGCCCTGTCAGCTCCCCTGCACTCGGGCCTCTCGGGTGGGCAGCCTGGCGCTGGGGCCTGGCCCCCCAGTGGGAACGGGGCCAGCAGCAGGTCCCCTCATCTGCCTTCTACTGGCTTGAGGCCAGTTCGAGAGCAACTTCACAAGCACTCAGCAAGGGTTCCCTGCAGTTGGCTTCTCTGGTTTCTTCCCGCAACGGGACTGGGGCTGCCTCCTCATCCACCGAGCAGGGCCACGAGGAGGAGCCGAAGCAGCAGAAGCAGGGGTGGAGGGAGGCGGGCACGTGGCCCCCTCCCTGGCTGGCCCAGAGCCGTAGGGAGGGCAGCCTGCACCAGCTCCCGCGCCCACACCGTAACTGGGATTCCAGCAGGAAGCAGTCGCTCCCAGGCCCAATACTGGCCATGGGCTGCTTGGCCCAGCGGCCACTCAGGTGGCCTGATGACCACTCACGCCACCAAGCGGCACTGACCAGGCTGTCAGTGAGGACGCCTGGAGCCCCTCTCCGCGCCAGGCGCTGTGCGAGGCTTTGCCCAGCGTGGGGAGCGCCCCGTGGTGGAGGCGGGGTGACGCTAACGTGAGGACGTGAAGAAGCCCTTTCTCTGGAAGCGAGTGGGTGCCGATGCCGGGGGGTTGACCCACACAGCACCCCAATAAAACTCCTTCTGAGGAGTTCTCTGAGGCTGGGCTGGGTCCCAGACAGCCTGTTTCCTTCCCGTCGGGTCTGGGCCCAGGCCCCAGCCCTGCACTGCGTTACCTTTGTACTCCTGGCTCTCCGTGTGGGAGGGCGCCCTCCGTGTCCTGGGAGGGGTGTGGAAGGGCTGCCTGGCCGCAGGAGCGCACGTCCCAAGCACACCTCACCCCCTTGCCGTCCCCAGGTCAGTCCTCTGCTCGGCCTCCGGCCCGGACACCCCCAGGGCACCAGCGCAGGGCAGACTTCTCTGTGGGAGAGTCCAGCACCAGCAGGGAGCGCGGCACTGCTGATGTCCGGAGAGCCCTGGCCGGCCCTGGGGGGCCCCGGTGCCGCCCTCATCTCAGGCCGTGCTCTGGGCTGCCCGAGCCTCCCGTGTCGGCCTGGCCGCCTCTGTGCCGCATGCAGGTGGCTGCCGACTGATCCCTCCCCACCCAGGAGCCCCCAGCTCCGCGCACTCCCTGCTGGCCCCTGGGGTTCCCACCCTGCCTCTCCTCTCTCCTGTCTCCTAGCTGACCGTGCCCTCTGTGACCCTGAGAAAGCAGACCTGGTGCACAGGATGCCTTCCTCGCCACCTCAGAACTCTGAATCTTCCTGCATCTGCACCCCACATCTGCTCACAGCCTCGGTTCCTGACACCCCCTCCCTGCCCTGTCTCCGAGGGAGCAGTCTCCTCACGCGGACAGTGGATCCCGGAGCTCCCAGCTCTTTGGAAACGTGGATCAAGCCTCCTCCTTTCCCCCCTTTCCCTGCCAGGAGCCTCTGCCCCCATGTCTGCTCCCCATCCTGGCCACGTCTTTCAGCAGCCCTACATGTGGTCATGTACTGCTCCACGACAGGGACACATCGCTGGGAGACGGCTGTGAACCTGCCCTTGTGTCGGTGCAGCAATGTCACACTCCGAACGGTATGAGGGAAACATGCATCTCCCAACCTGCTAGGCATCTGATGAGCGGTGTTTGTGTTCCCCCCAATCAAAGAGTGAATTCTGAGGAACAACAGAGGTTAAGAAATTTTATTGAGGAAAAGACAGATCCTGTCCAAGAGGGACAGAAGGGGGGACCTGGAAAGGGGGTTGCAGGGAAAGCTTTATAGAGCAAAATCAATCACAAGGTGAGTGCAAAATCACGTGGCAGGTATAAGGTGGGACAAAACTGTGATCAACCAATGAGACGACAAGTGTAGCCATGCCAGTAATGTTGATCCAGTGAGGAAGCAGGTCACATAGCAGGTGTGCATGGAAAGGACGAGGGCCTTTCCTGGAAAGGATAGATCAGGGACTCTTCCTGGTCCCCCACCCAGGTGACTAACACCTATGTAGAAGATCGATCATTATTGTTTACCCCTCGGGGAGGTATGCAGGTGTAGTTGTTCCATGAGGCCGGACCAATGGACATGCCTCCAGCCATGCTTGTAAAGTGCTTTCACCCTCCTCGAGGGCCTCGCCCTGGCTGTCTTGCTTTGCTGTCTCCAGCAGTGTGACACAGTCCTGCTCGTGTCCGAATGCTGAGCGTGCATGCCCTGCACACCTAAGTGCCAAGGCTGCGAACCTGCACAGTTTACTGTGCATCTAAACACAGCCACACCCGGCGCCTGACGGCCTGGCTGCTTTGTCACTCGTCACATTTGGTGCTGATGCATCTGGACACGAAAATTCTGTCCTGGTCTTCACTGTTCGGATGATGCTCAAGGTGCCACGCAGAACTTGCTGGTGTTGATTGCCTTGTGTGTCACTCTCTGTTCTTTCCAACAAAAACAGTCTGTTTGGCACGCATTGTTTGCGGCCCTTGTGCCTCCTGGAACCAATAAACGAGAGGTGATAAGGTACCACTGTATAGCTAAACACAGAGCAGGCGCAGTTAAAGTACCAGGCAGTAGGAACGTCTCAGTTCCACTGGCATACAGGACAAGCACCAGCCATGATGCCCACTGGGACCAGGGCGTCATCAGCTGGAGCGTGACCTCACCGCTGCTCACACATCTCCACTCCCGCTCTCCGCACAGCCTCCCTAGCTGGGCTTCTGTACCCCAGCTCCACTGAAATAGCTCAGATCTCTAGGTCCCCGTGGAGTTTAAGTGGTGGGAGCCGGAAATGCTTCCTCGACACCTGCTGGATCCTTTGGCAGCCTTCGAATGGGTGGCTGAGTCTCTGTATTGAAAGTTGCTCTTGGCTCTTTCTCTCTCTCTCTCTGTCTCTCTCTCTCTCTCTCTCTCTCTCTCTCTGTGTGTGTGTGTGTGTGTGTCTCAGCCTCCTCTGTGGACTCAGTCCTCCTCTAAGGGTTGTAGTGTAGTCAGGGTTCTCCAGACTGCCTCTGCCTAGGCGATCTTGAAATAGGACTTCCAAATGATATAGGGGAAATATCATGATTCCCAGCCTGTTAGAGGTCAGATGTGTTGAGTTTGTGTTCCCAAAATCAAACAAAGAATTCTAAGGAACAGCAGAGGTTAAGAGGAGGAAATATTTATTGAGGGGGAGAGATACAGCTCGTGAGAGACAGGTGGGGTCCTGAATGAGTTTCCAATGAGCTCACTTCTCAAAGGAAGTTTTATGAAGCCAAATCATGAGGTGGGTATAGGGTGGGACAAAACTACGGCCAACCAGTGAGTTATAAGTGTAGTTGCTTAGGTAGCATTGATCCAACGAGGAAGCAGGTCACGTAGCAAGTGTCTGTGGAAAGAACAAGGACCTTTTTTGGGAGAGATGCATCATGAGGTCCTGGTTCCCCACCCAGGCAACTGATGCCTACTTGGAGTACAGATTACTATTGTTTTACCCTTGGGGAGGCGCGTAGGTGTGGCCTACACGCCATCTTCCCCTTGAGGCCTGATCTTCAGTGCATGCACAGCCAGCACAGTTGTAACGTGTTCTTACCCTCTGCACTGACGTCTTGGAGGACCTGGCCTCCTCTGCCTGCCTATATTACTTCCATCTACCTCAGCTGGCTGTAATAATCTCATTGCAGCTCTAAACACCATCGTGATCTAAGCCTCCTGCCCCCATCTCCAAATCTGGCCCCTCTACAGAGCTCACGCCGGCTCTCCATCTCCCTTCGGGTGAGTACAAGGTGTTCGAATTTAACAGATGAAGCAGAACTTTCTACTTCTGTCCCCACCCCAACCTCTCTTTCCTGTCTTGGTAACAGGCAGTAGCACACACTGAGTTTTCCAGGACAAGAAGGCGTCCTGGTGGCTCACAGACTCCAGGTGGTACAGACGACCCTTGGTCTCCCACAGTCCCACGCACGACGCTCTCAACTTTACTACGCTGTGCTAGCAACAAGCGTGCAGCAGAAACTGTACTTCACATCTTGAGTCTTGGTCTTTTCCCTGGCTGGTGTAGCTGACCCTCCTTGGGGTGCTGGGCCGTGGCAGCGGCCTCAGATCTCGGGGGCCATGAGATCTTGGAGGGGAGCACCTTGGATTCTACAGGGCGCTGTGTGGCCAAGCACTGGTGTTTCGCGGGGTGGCTGTGTCATGCGGCCTACTGGGACAGAACCCCTTGTAACTTGGGAGCTCTACCCAAGCCCTTCTCTCTCCTCCATTTTGGGCAGAGTCACCTTAGTCTGAGCCCTCACCTGGCTCTTGGAGAACCCCCTAGTGACCCATTTTTTGTTGTTCCCTACAATCAATTCACTCAGCCCATAAAAGCCAAAATGGCCTTTCAGGATTTTAAGTAAGACATTGTCTCTTCCAGGTTGTCATGTGAGGGGAGTCTGAATTCCTTGCCTTGACCCGCAGTTCCCCCAAAAGCCCAGCCTCTTTGACCCCAGCGTCCCCCTCTCTTTCTCTGCATCAGCCTCCATCCTCTTGTTCAAATTTGGGCAGCAGGAGATGGTGCAGGAAAGACTTCAGCTCTTCCTCTGCTTGAACTGTTGTCTCCCGGACGTCTGCCCCACTCGGCCCCAGCATCGCCTGTGAAGGAGGAGGCCGGCTGGTGCTCCCGCTTTGCTGGGCCGGGGCCCTTATCAGCGGAGGATCTGCTCTGGGGATGCGCTCTCTCTGGTTGCCACCTCTCCCTCCGCTACAGCGGCAGCTCCAGGTGGGCAGGCAGCTCTTCCTTCCCGTCTCCTGGGTTGGGACGGTGCCCCGCTGGCTGAGCTCTGTTGAGTAAAGGAGCCCACAGCGGGATAAAGCCAAAACAGAACGCGAGGTGGCCCCACACCCGTGAAAAAGCGTGGGAGCCACGTTAGTGTTTATAAGGCAGCTGGGTGAGCACTTCCTTAGGTGCGGGACGGGGCAGCGGGCACCGCCGTGTGTGTGCGCGGGACTGCAGGAGGCTTCCGGGGGAACCGCGCCACGTCAAGGCCTAGAGGCTAGGAAGACAGGCGTGAGCCAGGCGGAGGACCGTGTCTCCCAGCCGGACCCCAGAGCACACGAAGCAGCGCTGGGAGGACGGCGAACCACGCTCCCAGCCGTCTCGCCTGCCGCGTGCAGGAGGAAGTTGGGACTGGCCTGACCGTCTTCTGGATTCCCAGCCTTCCCTCCTTCCTCCTCCGGGAGGAGCCTGTGCCAGGGGCCGGGGAGGCAGAAACAAAAGGCCCCTGAGGTGGAAGACACAGAGCTGGACACAGACGGTAAAGACATCCCCAGCCGGAGATGCGACAGGCGCCCGGGCATCCCACGCAGAGGGCGCTGTGGGCGCCTCCACCTCATGTCCCGGCCTGGGCCATGCAAGGACCTGTCCCCGAACTGGTCCCACCGCCTGGAGAGCCTGTCTTTCTGCTCACTTCTCCTGCACTCAGTCAGCACACCAGGCACACGTGTCCCCTCTGCTCTGCTCACACACACACATACCCACACCCACTTCATGACCTCACCCACTCAACCACTCCGCCCTGGGCGGTGATCCTGGTACACAGATCCTCACAGCTGGCTCCCCACACTCCCAGCCCCCGGAGCTCTGGGGCCACTCGGGAACCCAGAAATCACTACTCCCCCGAATTCTTATACTACGGGCAAACCAGCACGAGGGAAAGCTATCAGAGCTGCACAGTCTATGTAGTGTAGTGGTTCAATCAGGCCTCTTGGAGGAGGAGAATTTAAAGAAGGTCTTAAAGAGTCACGGAAGGATGAAAATGAGGAAAGAGGGTTTTGTTTTTAAAGACACTGAATTAACTAGACTCTGAGGTACAAAAGGTAATGCATTTGCTCGTGGCACTAAAAAGTCAAGGTTTGTCTGGCTTCAGGCAGTGTGGGATCCAGCAGCTAGATCAGTGTCAGCTCTATTTATCTCTGCGTTTTCCAACTGGGCTCTCATCACCAGGAGGCCAGACTGACCTTAGAAATCTCTTTCCTAGAGCTGTGGCAGAAAAGTCTTGGGAAGACTGACTGGTCGAGAGTGAAATCACATATCCATTCTGAACCAATTCTTAAGGTCAGAGATACAGAGTTCTAGGATCATAATCTGTACCCTATAACCAGGTAAGGTCTGAGGTATTGTATTAGTCAGCTTTCCATCACTGTGACAAAATACCCGAGCACATCAACTTAAAAGGAGGAGAGATTGATTTTGGCTCATGGTTTCAGAGGTTGCAGTCCATGGGTGGTTGGCCCTGCCCCTTTGGGCCCATGGCTGCGCAGGATATCATCATGGGAGCATGTGGTGAGGATGTCTGCTCCTCTCATGGCCACAGGGAACAGAAATAGAGAAGAGGCAGGGGGACCCAATGTCCCCTCCGAGGGTGTGCCCCTAACTACCTAGCTTCCTTCTGTGCTGCCCATCTTCTAAAGGTTTCCACTACCTCCTAATAATGCTGCAGGCTGGTGACCATGCTAGTCTCAAATTTGAGCTTTAAGTTGAATGTCACTTCTAATTCCTCTCTTTCCCATCTGGGAGCCCTGAGTCACTGTAAGACACCTGGGTCCCTGCTGAAGAGGCTAAGATGGGGACCCTGGGAGAGGAGCAGGCCCGGCTGACTCAGTGCCTTGGCTGAGCCTCGGGCTTCGTCTGAAAGCAGCCGTGTGAGAGACGCTCAGAAAGCCCAGCAGAGGAGCCGCCCAGCAAAAGCCCGGACTGACTCGTTACCAGTGAGCGATGACAGAGACGACCTCCTGGTGGGGGGCGGGCTGCTATTCCTGCACCTGGTACCACTGTGCCCCCTGCTCCCGAGAACTGACGGGCTTTGCCTGCTTCCCATCCTGGGGTGCTCAGGTGTGTTTGTTTGTTTGTTTGTTTTTTAAACAAAAGGAAAGTAAGAAACCAAAGCAAAACAATTTCATAACCAGCCAATAGGACAGTAACAATAATCAGCACATTGTATATTGTTATATTTATAGCAATTGTTTAGGTTAAAAGATAGACATGAAACATTGTCCAGAAAATTATTAGCACAAAACTTTTGCCTCAATGAATCAAGAGAAACCAGATATATGACTATCTTTTTTGTTATGATTGCTCTATTATTTTCAAATAAACATTTCGCATTAAAAATGAAATCTGAAGATGACCCTGTGAAAACTACTTTTCACTCAAAACTCTTTTTCTTTAACTGTCTTAACTAATTTTTTATGTACGTAGATTTTCTTTCAGCTCATCACACCAGTGCAACAATGTGATGGTTACATATGCGTGACTTATTTAGTTCACTGAGAAGTATATTTTCAATACTCATTCATTTAAGAGTGAAAATGTCTAGTTTGTCATTCTTTATAGCTGAGTAGTATTCCATTGTGTAGAAATACCACATTTTTTTTTTTATCCATTCCTCAGTCGAGGGGCATTTATGTTGTGTTCAAGATCTAACTATTATTAACTGGGCAGCCATAAACATAGGTGTACATATATCGCTGTGGTATGATGTTTTTAATTCTTTCAGGAAGATACCCAGAAGGGGAATAGCTGGATCAAATGGGACCTCCAATTCTAGCTTTTTGAGGAATCTCCACACTGACTTCCATAGTGGTTGCACCAGCCTGCATTCCCACCAACAGTGGAGAAGGGTTCCATTTTGCCCACAGCCCCTCCAGCATTTGTTATTGGTTGACTTCTTAATACTCGCCATTCTTTCTGGGGTGAGGTGGAATCTCAGTGTTGCTTTCATTTCCATCTCTCGGATGGCCAGTGCTGTTGAATGGGGTCTGTCGATGTCAGATCTGGGGAACAGGAAGTGACAGCCGGCGGAGCAGAGAGAGAGGGTGCCCAGGCTGCGAAAGAGCCAGGTGTCTGCAGAACTGAGAAGAGGGGCGGGGCGAGAAGAGCAGGTGGCTGCGGGGGCTGAGGGGGAGCTGGGGGCCGGGAGTGCTGGCCGCAGTTGCTGTGGCTTCCGACGTGGTTGATGAAGCAGCGATCGCAGCCCGACCGAGCTGCCTGGCTGAGACCCTCTCCAGCTCTTGACCTGGGGTGTCCCAAGAGGGCGTCACTGTTGGAGGCCCCATTGGGTGGGCCCCAGAGCCACGCCTGGGGTCCTGTGTCTGCTGGGGCTGAGTGCCCTCCTTGGTCCCAAGCAGGAGGAGCAAGGCCACAGGCATGCTAGAACCCCCTCCGGGCCATGTGCATGCGCACGTATGTGTGCTGGGCACACACCGGAGGCCAATGACCCTTTTGCGGCTGAACCCTTGGGAACTTTCCCAGAATGTCATTTCTCCCAAGTCATTACCTTATCTCAGGTGGACCTTCAGAGCCTTTGACCCCAAAGCTCGGGTGAGGCAGGAAAGGACAAGAAGAGGAGGAGGGTTCAGGGCGGGGGAGGGTACAGGGAAGAGGGGGAGGGGAGGGTACGGAGAAGGGAGGAGGTACCCAGGAAGGAGGGAGGGTACAAAGGAGAGGGGGAGCATACCCAGGAGAGGGGGAGG
>RJWM01030684.1:0-23183 GCA_004363535.1 Dasyprocta punctata
ATATTGTTCATTCAAGGTTTCGATCATTTTCTTAAGTTCTTCTATGTTTTTATCTTGCTCTTCTTTAGATACACACATTTCTTTAATAATGATTCTCATTTCATTTTTTAGCTGAGAGAATATTTCTGATTTGAATTTCTCTATAGCTTCTTCAAGCTGTTTCTTTATTGCATTTTCTATCATTTCAGAAAGTCCATTTATGTGACTCCCACTGTCTTCCATTTCAGTGTCTCTTGGGTTTGTTCTTTGTGGGCTGGGGGACTGAGACTGCCTCTTGGTCTTTCGTTTTGTCATTTTCTTCTGGAATCTATGTAGCTCTGTGTCCTGCGAGGCTGGCCGGCGTTCCCCAGAGGTTCGCGCTGATTCTTGCGGCATGCAGGATCGCGGGACCCGGTAGGCTGGGTCCCATGCACAGCAAGGAAAGGCAGCCTCCTGGGGCATGCGGGTGGAGCCTCCTCCTTCACTGGGTGGGGGCCAAGGCCTCCCGGTCCCAGCAAGCTAGGAGGGGCAGCGCGAGTGATGCGGACCCGACCCTGGTTCTGTCAGCAAGGTCAGCCCAACAGCTATGCCTGCGGGGCAAGCCCGGGCAGGTCCCAGGCCTACAGTGCCAGGAGCAACCCTGCTGGGCAGCCGGGTCTGCACCCGAGCTGTGGGATGGCACACGCTCGAGCCGCTCCACTGAAGAATGCAGCTGGAGTGCGCTCTGCACTCTGGTGGGGGGGGCCCAAGCTCTCCAGGTCCCTGAAGCTATGTTGCTCAGTTTCTGGTGAGCAGCTCTCTAAATTAAATTAAATTTTAAAAAATGAAAAAATCTTAAATCTCTGGTAGGGTTTTATGTGTGTCAAGAAATTGAGTTGTTTCATCGAACAGTAAAACAGCAGAAGTAGTTTTGGAAATAGACTTCATGATAGGGAGGGGTTGAGATAGTTGTGCAGAGATCCCCTACTTCATGTTACTGAGCTTTGGATGGGATAAGCTGGGTTTATTAAAGCACAGTTGTTCTAAATTAATGCTTTATATGTTGGTGTGGAGGCAATTTATCCCATAAGTGAAAATATATTTTTATTTTAGGAGAGAAAGAGTATTACATTTATATTTTGGCTCCTATCATGCTTATTTGAGATGCTGCCCCCAAAATTAATGCACAGCATAGAAGAGAAGGTCCCCTATTGAAAATACCATGGACACAACTCTTCCTGGCTGGCCTAGATTACTGGATCACTATGTTACAGTCCTTCCAACTTGAGAAGACAAACATTAAAAATTCAGTTAAAGTGAAAAATAAGAATCAAATCACTCATCATTTCAGGGGGACATTCTGTCCTGGTCTCATGATTACTCCTTAGGAATGAATAAGCAAAGTTAAAAAAAAACCCATAAAGATCTTAAATAGGAGCAACATAATATTTGGCACTGAAATTATTCTTAGTACACTGAAAATAAAGAATATAGCTTAAAAACAAATTAGTGGAGGAAACAGAGGTGATATTACATAATATTTTCTAAATATTCTTCCATCAAATTCAAGAAAACAATTCTATGAAAAAGAGGAAAAATATGAAATGATGTAATGAAAATAAGGACAGAAAGAGAAATTTGCAAAAAAAAATGCAAAAAATAAGCATATAAGAACAAAGACAAATGAAATAGCAGAAATTACTGAACCAAAACATTTGACAACTGAATTTTTAACCAATATATTGTGATATATAAAGATCAATATTATATATCAAACATCAGAAAACAAATATCACAAGGAAAATAATAAATTAATAAAGGAGAACTGTTGGATATATGATGGTAATTAACACTACACAATATATCTAGTTTTTGATTACCTAAAGATATTTTAAAATGTTGATTGTTATGAACCAATAAGGTAAAACTCAACCTTAATCCTCAACATAATGAATAAATGATAAAAATATAATCTTTGACAATAATATCACAGTAGTCAACTGAATAAACATGAGTATGTGCATTTGAGTTTATTTTTTGTTTTGCATTTTAAAATTTTATTGGTACATTTTAGATACATATAATAACATTCATTATAGGAAATTTGTACCTGGACATAATATTTCTTGCTTCTTGTTTTATTCCCATTCTAGAAAAGGGGTGAAAGTGAGAGGAAGGAAATGGGAAAAAAAGTGTGTGCATTTGTGTGTATTCTTGATTCAAGCACATTATATATTCCAGTAAATAACTGCTGATTAAAATCTTCATTGACTGAAATGTCATTGAATGAATACTACAATCTTTTCTTGAATGCTATTTGCAATTGTTTTAAGACAGTGTTTGGAAATATACTAAATATATTACTACTTGAGCGTTTATTTATCTTTTTTACATTTTTTTCTAATTTCTCTTTTCCGTAATTCATTTCTGTACTTCTACCCAAAACTTCTATCTCAGAGTTAAAACTTTTTGATTATAATAGATTATTTCTAGGCTACTTATTCGTATGATTTTTGTGTGGTTCTGTTTGCATACTTAGAAATTAAATAATATGTTTTATTTTATCATGAATGTGTTAGGGTTTTACCAATTGCTTATTTTCACTCATTCACTGTAATTATGTGTTGCTAACTAACAAAACAGATATGGTCTACATATAGATCTCAAAATTTGTCAGGATTTTTTTTTGATGTGCTAAATACTGAATTTTAGCATCTATTTCTTCTCTGCTGAAATTGTTAGATTTTAAAAGCAGTAATACATTGTTTCAAGAATTATGTGATTTGGTTAATATGAACACAGTGTTTTGTTTTTGTTGTTTTGTTTGGTTTTTGGTACTGGGAATCAAACTCAGGACCTAATGCTTGCCAGGCAAGCACTCTCCTGAAAGCAGTTCTTGACCTATTATTAACATTTTAAAACTTTAATGAAAGCAACAAAACATAATGCTTTCAAATGCGTATATAACTATTCAGCAGTGTAATCATTAACATAGTGTGTCTTTGCTTCTAAACTGGAGGTGATGCTTTTTTGCCCCTCACCCCATGTCAATTGGAAATGTTTGTGAACATTTTTGGTTTTTATAACTAAGGGAAATACTGTTGTCATTTTATGAGCAGGACCCAAGGATGCTGTTAAGCACTGTGCAACCACAGGGCAGCATCTTACAGCAAGGAATTAAAATTAGCCACCTTATTGTACATAATATGTTTATAACTACATTATAGTTAGAAACATCTTAAACTTCAAGAGAAGAGAAATTGCTAAGGACTTAATAAATATAATTGACTTCAATAATCATGATATTAAGGAATATTATTGACATCAAAAATTCTTTCTTTGTGAAAAAAATATTATAATACAGCATATTCTATGCATTTTCCCATAAAACACACAAAAATTATAAAATTTGCATAGGAAAATAATGACACTAAATCTTTAAAATAATTATCATGGTTGTTTATAAGTGTTTGCATATATCAACACTAATTTGTTCTGAAGTTACTTAAAAATTTTCCATTCAAAAGTAATTTTCTCATGTCTGAGGTTCTGTTAACATGAAACTTTATCTACTTTCCATGGAATTTTAGTACCTGGTAAAATGGAAATTCTCTTTATGGTATTATGTGACATTTGCATCTTCGTTTGGATCTACTGCTGTAAGTTTGAAACAAGAAAAAAGAAAATCAAAAGATGTTGGTAAAGATGCAAAAATACAATATCCTGAAGGCAGAGAAAAAGTACAATATTCAAATTAAGGATCATAACATATAGAAATGTTTATTAAAGCTATATAACAAAGAAATATTTTCCTTATTTCCTATATGAGGGAAATAATCATACCGTTAAAACATCATGGTTTAATATCCATTGCTGAATGATGAGAAAAGAGGATGTTTTCTAATTAATAATAACCTGACATACTGAGTGAAATCTCCACACATGAAGTTAATTACACAAATCAATTGCTAATATTTTAAGGTAACATGAAATATAATGATGTGTTGTATGCAGTACAAACCTGTCCTTACAAACGTCCCTGAGTTGCTAATATTTTGGGAGAGACATATTTACCAGGAAGCTCTTGACTCCAAGTAAAGGAACCTTTTCTCAAACTGATTTGGACTGTAAGAAAATAATAATCTCATGTAACTGTGTCTATAAGAGGGAGAGGTTCCACCTAGGGTAATAGTAGGAGACCAATATCACAGCCAAAAACACAGGTTATTTTCTTTTTCAATCTCCTGAACTGTGTTTTCATCTTAGAGGTTTTAACTTGGGGAGTACAGGACTGCTGCCAATAGAAATTGGGTTCATTTTCTTACTCATATTTGCCTGGACAGAAAAACCTTATTTAACCGTTCACTTAAAAATTCCTTTCTTTCATTCTGTTGAACAATTCAGAATTTGATACCACACTTGAACTAGGGATGCTTTGCCAGAAGCGTGTCACAAATTGATTGGGTTAAATGGACTAATCTAGAGTTCAACTCCGGAGTGGTGTGGAATGTTTCTTGAACAAAAGGGTCATGTGAGATTTGAGAGTCCTGAACCTGAAATATATTGCAGATTGAAATTACGTGGAATTTAGAATGTGCACAGTGCTGCATGCCTGAATCCCGGCACTCAGGAGACTGAGGCAGAAGAATTGCTTGAGTTTAGGAGTTGAAGACCAGACTAGGCAACATAGTGATATACCATCTCAAAAAGGAAGGAAGGAGGGAAAGAAGGAAGGAACAAAGGAAGGAAGCAAGTGCCGCGGTCCAGCCAGGCTAGGTCCACAGAGTCCCCGAAGGTGGGCTGAGCGTGGAGAACAGACACACAAACAGCTCAGAGACTGCGTGAATCTGCTTCGTTTATTGTAAGCTCAAACAGAATGTTATATACCTTTTTCTGGCGAGGGTTGAAAGTTTAGATAAAAGAAGAAAATCAACAGGTGTTTCTATGATAACATGGTTTCTATAGTTACATAATTAGTTAGCATAGGCAGAAAATTTATATCTAATTAAAAACCTAGAAGTGTGTTTTTACTATTAATAAGTGTTCCATAATGGTATCCTTATCTAAAAGCCTACAAAACATAAGATTATACTTAGCCTTAAATTAACCCCCTTATCTCCCCGTGATGTCCCTGCAGCTGCAAGAATGTGTTACCCACCTCACCTCTATAGTAATATATCAGCCTCTCTGTAAGGAGGTTCCCAGACAGCCCCAGCCAGCAGATCATTATCATTATCTTTAAGGGCTCCCAAACTTCTGGTCTGACCTTGATCTCGTTAATCCTACTCAAATGACAGACCAATATACCGTTAATTGTAAAAAAACATTTCATTAACTATTCCTTTGTTCTTAGGGAGTTTCTATATTTTGCTTACTAATTTGGTGCACAGGAAAGAAAATAAAAGAAATCCTCCAAATTGGATCAGAGCACGAGTTAACACTAGTTCCCCAGAAATGTTAACCCATTCCCACAAAGCCAATTTTTATGCTGTGGCCTTTTCTTAGAAGACGTCCTCCTTGAAGATCTATCTTCTTCCATGTTTGGACCTTGTCAACAGAACATGGCTAGAGAAGGATGCGGCAAGCAAGGAAGCCAAGAAGGATGCAATAGAGGGAGGGATGGAGGGGGAAGGTAGGAAGGAGGGATGAAGGGAAAGTGAAATGGAGGGAGACTGTAAGGAACCTAGATAAAAAGAAAATTGTAACAACAGACAGCTAATGCCCTTTTCCCATAGCAAATACCAAGTTTGGTCTTTTAATCATCTTAAACATAAAACAATATCCACTCACAATGATAAACACAATGTCTGGGCTTTAAATCGTTTTGTAAGCTTTTAATTTGTAGCCAATAAACATGATTTCACAACTGACGTGGATACTTTCTCATTAAAAAGCAGCCTCCAAAGCAGAAACCAAAGAAGGAAATAACCCTGTCTGCCACCAGATAATATGAAGTCAGTCTTTCAGTGGATATGTTAGGGTCAGAGAATTTCTGTCTTTAGGCATGACAATTTCTCTGAAAGGATCTTTATCCTGTTAGCAATAAGAAAATTTCTAAGACAATTTGGATGATAAACAAATTAGATGGAGCAAATGAATTCACAGGATCATAGCAAAAGAAAGAAAGAAAGAAAGAAAGAAAGAAAGAAAGAAAGAAAGAAAGTTACTCTTTACTTGCCTTTATCTTCACTAGTTTGATCATATCCAGAATTTCTTTGGTGTGGATAGTATTAGAGGATTTTTTAAAATTTCACTTTGTGTAAATGAGCAAGTCTTTGATTTTAAAGAAGTATTTTTGTGGCATGTGGGTGTGTGTATGTGTGTATCAAATGTCTCTTAATATTTCCGTGCCTTGTAACATGGAAATATTGCAATTTGTCTTCAGTGGATAGGAAGAAAATAAAGATGGATGCTTAATCTCAAGAAGAGATATTTTGAATTCTAGAGAAAGAGGCTGGAACAATGTACATAACTACAAAATCTATACAGTGTCTATATGCTGTATAAGACAATAGCAACAGCAAAAGCAAAAAAATTCAAAGGTAATCAATAACTAAGGGAAGATAATTACAGAATAAAGGCTAATTTTCATAAAATATGAGTAATTTCTCACAAAAAATTTTCAAAATGTGAACAACAATTAAAAAAACTGTAGGCCCTTAATAAGTAATTCATGAGTAAGTAAAAATATCTTCAGCCTCAATGAAAATGAACAAAAGTAAACATAAACAATGGATTATTTTCATTTTTAGGTACAGAATAGGTCAAAACTTACAGTGGTTAGTGTCTTTCTTTGTGAGGATATAAGAAAAAATATTTTAATTCATGATGATGTCATAAGAATGAGTGTGGTAAGGCCTGGGAGTTTGGCTCAGCAGCTTACGTGCCTGTCAGGCAGGCTCAAGGTTGTGAGTTCAATCCCTAGTGCCGCAAAAAAAAAACAAAAAACAAAAAAAAAAACAAAAGAATGAGTGTGGTTGTATAAAATGGTATACTTGTGGCTGCATATTTTAGAGAGTTGTCCCTTACTATTACTCCAGGAATGAAGTGGAATGAAGCCAGATATGGCAGCATATGCCTGTAATTTCTGCGCTCAGGAGGCTGAAGCAGGAAGATTGCTGTGAGTTTGAGGCCAAACCTGAATACATAGTGAAACTCCATCTCAGAAAATAAAAAGGAAAACAAAACCCCACAAAAACAGTAAAACTACTAACACAGAATGAAATGAAAAGCTGAATCCAGATTAGTAGAAAAATTTAACAAAATTACTATGTAAAAGACAAATATTGGAAGACATAGAGTGTTCTTGTATCTCAAATGAAATGCTTAGAAAATATAACATAAAAGTCTTTCTCCATTTCTGAAGGAGACAAAAGGTACAAAGAGCCAAGAAAACCCCTTAATTAGTAAATAGGGACTATTATTGTTTAAATTATGAAACATTATATGCATGACATCAAAGGAGATTCAAATAAATATACATGTAAGCTATGTATAAAGATTTAGGAGTTAGACTAAATTTGTGAGATTCTTCATAAATTATACTTTTATTAAAATGCCCTTCAAAATTTGATTTTGTTAGAAAACTTACAAAATCAACAGCAAAAAAAGAGAATGCAGCACATAAGGAGATATAAATACAAAAGAAGTATAGAGTATTTGGTTGCATTTTCCTTCCTTCTTCCTTCTCTCCCTTTCTTTTCTTTTATCATCTTCTCTTTCTCCTTTATTTGTCCATCTTTCTTTCTTTTCCTTCCTTTTTGCTTTCTACCTGTCTCCATCCATTCTTCCCTTTGTTTTTTTCCTTCCTTTGTTTTTGTTTTGAAAGGCACTGTGATGATTAACTATTATTGTCAACTTCCCTAGGCTTGAGAGATGCGTAGAGACTGTACAGTACACTCTGTATGCTATGTCTAAGTTGGTCATCAGGGTGTGGCCTTGAGCACTGTATCGAATCTCTGCCTCTTTCTTCTCTGGCCCTTCCTTGCTCACCTCATTGCCTGGTGGGCACAAGGTGAGAAATTTTCCTCCACTGTACTCTGGTGCAATGCTGTTTTTTTCCTGGGAGCCAACTGACCATGGACTGAAACCTCTGAAACTGTGAACAAAAGTATACCCTCTTTCTTTCTTTCTTTCTTTTTTTATTGGAAGGAAATAAAACCAAATGAAATAAAACAGAATACAGTCAATCAAAACATAACAATGAACGTGGTACATGACTTCAAAATAAGATAAAAGGAAATCAATAATGGCTACCATAATGCCTCTTGTTATCTTCAGAATGACTGCCCATACCATCAGACAAATTAAAATCAAATGAAAATAGTACAGAATAAAGCCAATAAAAACAAAACAGTGGAAACAATACAGGACTTCAAAACAACAGTGAAACAACAGTGGTTACCATAATGCCTCTTGTTATCTTCTAAGTAGTTGCCCATATCTTCAGACATAATACAGTCAAACGAATCAAAATAGAAGAAAATCACTCAAAACAAAACAATTAAAGAAAGCAATACAGGGCTTCCAAACAAGATAATAGGAAATCACTAATGGCTACCATAATATATTTTGCTATCTTCGACATAGCTGTCCATGCCATCAAATATAAAAAAATTAGACAAACCAAAACAGAATAAAACCAAGCTAAAAATTACAGTGAAAACAATATGGGATTCAAATCACAATAATAGATTAACAATGGTCACTGCCTTCCCTTTTTAGACATTTCCTCCCCTTTCACTTTCACAGTATGTATTGTGTATTTTGGATCCCATGAACTCCTTTAGTCTTTTATACAAGGGAGACAACACAATGTTCCCCATGTGACTCTGAATCATTTCATCCATGAGCATGATCTCAAGTTGAATCTATTTACCTATAGGAGGTTTGAGGTTATCTTTCTTTATAGCTGAGTAGCTTTCCATTGCATAAAAATGCCATGCCTTTCTTGTCCTCTCTGCAGCTAATGGGGGTATCTTGCCCACTAGCTGCAGAGAGGACAAGAGCAGTTAAATGTGTTTCCTGTATAAAGCATATTGATGGATCTTGTCTCCTGTTCCACTCTGCCTGTGTTTCTTTTTATTGGTGAATTGAGGCCATCTACATTAATGGCTATGGCCAACATGCACTGCCTCATCTCTGCCATGCTATTTTCCTGCCATTAGCTGCCTACTTTTCCTCTCCATTCAATTGTCTGCCCCGCTCAGTGATGCCCCTCTGCTGCTGTTCCTGGAACTGTGGTCTTTTTTTCTTTTTTATCTCTCTCTAGAATGTCCTTCAGTATTCTTTGTAGGGTTGGTTTGATGGTCATGAATTCCTTCAGTTGTTCTTTGTCATGGAAGTATCTTATTTCTCTGTTAATTTTGAAAGATAGTTTTGCAGTGTACGTCAATCTGGGTTGGAAGTTGTTTTCTTTCAGGATATGAAATGCTTCACTCCTAGCTCTTCTTGACTTGATGGTTTGTGTTGAGAAATCTGTCATGATTCTGATGGGTTTTCCTTTACAGGTGATCTGTTTCTTTTCTCTAGTAGCTTTTAATATTCTGTTCTTGTGTTGAATCTCTGTGATCTTGATTATTGTACACCTGGGTGTAGATTCATTTTGGTTATGGCTAGCTGAAGTCCTATATGCTTCACTTATGTAAATGTCACCTCCTTTTCTAATGCTTGGGAAATATTCTGATATTATTTCTGTAAATAGACTTTTAATGTTATTTGTGTTGACCCCTGATTTTTCACTCACATCTATTATTCTTAAGTTATGTTTCTTTGGTTGGTCTTGAAGCTGTTGAATTGTTACTTCCAGGTTCCTTGTTATTTTTAAGAGACCTTTCCTTGCGTGGTCACAAGCTGAAAACCTGTCTTTAAGGTTTGAAAGTCTATCTTCAGTTTTTTTCAAGTGGTTTTGCCAACTTTCAGTGGAGTTTTTAATTTTCTGGATATCTCTTTGAATCTGTTTCATGTATTCTAAAGTGTTTTTGTATTGTTCATTCAAGGTTTCCCTTGTTTTCCTATGCTCCTCCATTTTTTAATCTATGTCTTCTTTAGATATGCTTAGCAAGTCTTTTATTATGTTTTTGATTTCTTCATTTACCTGAGTTAGTATTTCTGTTCTAATTTCTTCTATAGCTTCATGAAGTTTCTTTTTCACTTCAGTTGCAATCACTTCAGAAACTTCAGGTGTGTAACTCCCAATCTCCTCCGTGTTTGTATCTCCAGGTCTTGCTCTGCTTAGATTAGCGGCTTCTTCATCTTGACATATTCCTGTGTTTCCCTAGACAAGTAGGTACTGGGGTCCCAGGCACATCCTACATTGGCTACAATTTCTCTGAAGTGATACTGTTTGGTTCTTCTAGCCAGTGCTGGCTGTGGTAACTCATGGTGGCCACTGGGTACACTAGTGCAGGGCTCTGTGTTGCTTTTCCCAGCTTGTGTTGGCTCGCCGATGGCTGTGGAGTTTGCATGCAGGAGGGGCTGCCCACTGCCTGTGGACCTGGTCTGGTCACCAGTGGGGATCCTCCACTAACACTCCTGGCACGTACACAGGGGCAGGGCCAACTTCTGCCTCCAGACTGAGCAGGGTACCCCCAGGGATCCTCTGTGATGGTGACTAGAATGCAAGTGGGTGCAGGGCTCAGTCTGAGCAATTTCCAAGGGTCTGTGCCCAACTAGGAGCTGCTGGAGGAAGCCTGCATCAGTCCTGGTTTCAGGCTTATCCAGTCTCACTCCAAAATGGCTCACAGCCAATTGCTCTCTCCCACAGGAGGACTGAGTCTTCTGCACTCACCAGGAGCCAGTGCAGTCTTCCATGTCCACCGCTTCCTTCCACTGCCACTCCCCTCTAATGCTGCCTCTCTCTGTAGAGGCCTCCAGGGTCACCAGCCACCATGTCACCTTGATCATGTGTCCCCAGGTTCCAACAGCTCCTCTCATACAGTGGGTCCAGCTGCAGGAGAAGGTGCCACAAGCTACCACCTTTTTCTTTGTTTAAATTATACTTTTTACTCTTTCAGTGGGCTTCAATTCTCACTTTAGATTCTTCCTGGGCCCAGGGGACCCACTTCATTCCTTCTTGTCTTCCCCACAATGCTATATTCCAGCATCTGGACTGTATCTCTCAGAAAAGCTGTTTATTCTGTTACTTACTATTCTGCCATCTTCCCAGAAGCTCCCCATACCCTTTTTTCTTTAAGTTGCAAGTATGAGGTATTTTGCCTCAGCAAGAGAAATTCTACTATCCTAGGCATGTCTAACTCTGAAGGTAGATCAGAGGAATTTATTGGTTCATTTCACTTCTGGGTGAATGTTGAGATTTATGGGAAATCAAAATATCCATTTTTAAAAATCATATTTATTAGAAATTATTTTATGAATCAAAGTCTTACCTTGGTAAGAATCCCATGAAGGTATGAAAAGAATATGTATTCTCAGTTTTATATAATTTTCTGTGTTGATTAGATCAAGTTTTTTCAATGTATTGTTCAATCTGGCAAATACAAGGTCCTGAGTTCAATTCCTGGTACAAAATACAACAATAAGCAAACAAACAAAAATTCTCAAACTACTATGCAAATTATCAGTATACTTATTGATATTTTATCTACTTTTCATTAATTACTATGAGAATGTGTGAAAGTCAATTTGTGTTGCTATGACAAGATAACTTAGACTGGGTAATACAATTTATAAGACATACTAAGTGATTTCCTTCTAGTTCTTAAAGCTTGAAAGTCCTCGATCAAGACATTCTTGATTTGGTTTGTCAGGAAATCTGTTCTCTGCTTTCAGGATGGCACCTTCTGTTGTATCTTTTGAGTCCAGAGAATCATACCGTTCAATTCTTTAAACAATTCCTGCATATGCTCTGTATTACACATCCTTTGAACTGTCAGTTTCAGTATGTGCAGCCCATATGAATGTCAGCTCACTTTTTGTTGCTTTAATTTGCTATCATTTATTGCCTGTTCCTTTTCCTCATGGGATTTTCATTGTGATCTTCCTGTGTGACTGTTCATGGGAGTCATGCTGATATAAATGGGAGAGATTCTGCTTTTATCTAAATCTCCATTTATTTATTTTTTGTTTGTTTTTAAAATAAAGATAAAAACAGCATCTGTTTAATGACTTTTGTAAACTGCAAATCAGAAAATGATCATCAATCATTTACCATAATGTTGGAAATATACTAGAGGCTCAATAAATATTAGATTTTACTTTTAACTTTTGGACCAGTATATTGGTTTGCTTGGACATTTTGTGCTTCCCACATTAAAATGTAAACTCCACAAATCACAAAAGTCTTCAGAGTCTATCTACCACTACATACCCTCATGGACCAGAGACAGCTTGTATTTAGATGCTCAGGAAATACTTCTGAAAAAAATGAAAGAATGGATGTCATCAGTGAGATATGCTAAATGAAGGAAGCATTCCTAGAGCTTCTCATGTTAAAAGTGGGCAACATACACTGCATTTGTGGATGCAGTGACTGTGAGTATAAAAACACAACTTATAGTTGACCTCTTTTATTTTAAAGAGAGAAAAGATAAAAATAACCATGAAACAGGTTTCAAAACAGATTAAATTTTTAAGGTGTCTATTATGGCCACACTTACTTGTTGTTGCTGTTTGCTACTTTTCTTAGTATATATATATATATATATATATATATATATATATATTTTTTTTTTTTTTTTGCGGCACCGGGGATTGAACTCACAACCTTGCGCCTGCCAGGGCAGGTGCTTAAGGCACTGAGCCAAACTCCCAGGCCTTCTTAGTATATATTTGAACTTTGATTATAAACAACATAAATTATGTTGATTTGATAATAAAAAATGAAGGCTAGTGTTGTTTTTTATGCTGTAGATGTGTTTGACACTTGTACTCCTGAGTTCTGTTTATTAAATGCAAAGTAATCTCAGAAAGAGAAATTAAATCCATGACACAGAAACTTTCATTTGCATCCTAACATACAGTAAACCAGCATCAGTCTGGACATACATTTTCCAGGCTACCTAAATTTTATAGAAGTAACTGGAGGGATCTTTTCATCGCCAGATACTCCTGGCATATGGTTTGATTTAAAGAAAAAGAAGCAAACCATCCATCACACAGTCAAAATATACCATAACCTGCAGCAAGTGATTTAAAATATCAGCAGCTAAGGATTGGCAGATATGCCAAGTGCAGTGGAAATCTTCCTCCTTTTTGTTGCAACTAGTGAGTCGGTCCTGGGGGTTTTAGGGAATGGATTCATCGGAATTGTCAACTGCATTGACTTTGTTAAAAAGAAGAAATTCTCTCTGATTTGCTTCATACTCACTGGCTTAGCTATTTCCAGAATTTGTGTGATATGGATAATAATTTTAGATGGATACATAAAGATATTTTCTCCAGATATGTATATCTTTGGTAACTTCGTTGACTATATTTGTTATCTTTGGGCAATTTGCAATCATTTGATGGTCTCATTTACTACCAGCCTCAGCATCTTCTATTTCCTGAAGATAGCAAATTTTTCTCACTCCATATTTCTCTGGTTGAAGAGAAGAATCAGTACTGTTTTTACCCTTCTGACAGGATGCTTGCTTGTGTCATTTTTGTTTAATTTTCTACAAATTATGAAGTTACTTAATGATCAGAAAATGAAATACAGAAACACATCCTGGCAGCTCCATCTACGTAATGGAGAGTATTTTATTGGCCAATTTTTTGTCAACCTGGGGGTCATTTTCTTCTTTATAGTAACCGTAATCACATGTTTTCTGTTAATCTTTTCTCTTTGGAGACACCACAAGCAGATGCAACTGAATGTCACAGGATTCAGGGACTTCAAAACAGAAGCTCATGTGAAAGCAGTGAAAGTCTTAATATCTTTTATCATTCTTTATGTCTTATATTTTATAGGCATTATCATAGAAACATTATGCACTGTTGTGCCAGAGAATAAACCTCTGTTGCTTTTTGGCTTGATGAATGTCGCTGCCTCTCCCTGCGTTCATTCCTTTATTCTCATTCTAGGAAACAGCCATTTGAAGCAAACCTCATTGAGGGTAATACAGCAATTAAAGTGCTGTGAGAAAAGACAGAATCTCAGAGTTACATAGGTAAACTTGCAGGAAAATGGATAATCTAGGAACACAATCCATTGAGAAAATCCTTGAAGATCTTTTTTACTTGCTCCACATCTTGCACTGGTTTGTAAGTGTGTTAATGAACATCATTGAAATCTGCCCTAATTCTTTTACTGTGTCTCAGAGACAACTGCTCTCATATGAGATTGAATTCCATGTGTGAATTCATTGATTCAGTCAATTTCCTGACTCTGCAACTTCTTTCCACATACTTCCCAGAGGAAAATCACCAGTAGAGAGACTATTCTGAATGAACATAAACAAGGTGGGATAAATGTGCACAAGACTGCATTATGCTTCAACTGGCTTCCTGGAAGCGGTGGTGTCCTCCCATGATGACCCTCAAAAATGGAAAACAACACAAAAACAGTTATTATTGATTTTGCTTTTTAGAATATAGATGTAAGCAACAGAAAAGAATGCTTGTTATGTACATGTGCAATTTTAATTCTTTAGCAAGTTACTTTATTATCAATGTTTATATGCTAATGTCCTTTTTTATTGCTGTATGTTTGATGTTGTCATAAGAGTCATAGTAGTAGATGTAGCACTATGAAAAATACTTAGGGAAAGTACCTGGAGGTGGGGATCAGAACAATAGTGAAATGCGTCTTAGTTCTCCAGAGTCGAATAATGAATCTGTACAAACAAATACAAAAGATCCAACATGATCACCAACAACAGGACAAAAGATTGAATGTAGGATGGAAACTGTGTGAAGTATGAAATATTCAGCTCTAAGGATTCAAACACACACACACACACACAAACACACACTACACAAAGTTGCAGCCACAGACATATTACAAATGTTGACTTTTAAAGTAAACTTTATGTTTAACTCAGTAACTTCTTTTGGCAATTTCCAATGGTGTGCAGATATTCTCATGGCCTCGTGCCTAGAGTATTGTCAAAACATCAGCATTTATTTCATTTTCTGCATGTGGTTTCCAAACAAATATTTTTATATTTTTAGACTAATATGTTTGGGGTGTACAGATAACAAAGGGATAATGGGGAAAAAAGCATCAGGAAACAGCAACAATACTACCATATTGCCCGATTTCAACCAAATTTGCCAGTTTTTTATTTGAAGTTATATTGTATAAGTAAATATGCTCTCTATATATTATATTACAAGTTATTTTTAATGGCTTAAATTTTATTCATAATCATCATTCTGAGAAATACATAATAGCTTATCTTGAAGGTATATATTAACATATTTAATCTTTGCCATATTCTTTATGTCTTGCTCTGCTGTTTTTTTACAGTTCGAAATAAACATCAAATGAATATTGTGAAGCAAGAGTACTATAAATTCTTCCTGTATATGTAGTTTAACACTAAGTCTGTAAGGTATTGAAAATGTACTACTAAATAATAATGAATAGATATCCATTTTATTCCAATTTCAACGTCTTCACAATTATTTTAATCTTGTTACTTTTGATCACAAAACAACATTTAAAATTTTGTGTCTGTTTAATTACTGGTGAGGTTAAAATTTTGTACATGATTATCAGCCAGTAACAAATCCTTCTTAGGAACTGCTCATTTGGTTTTCTCTGATTTTTTCGAGTCTTACAGTTTTCTTACCAATTTTGTGACTACTTTATACATTAACAGTATGCTATATATGTGTTATGATTTTTGCCCTTAATTTGCTCTTTGGCAAATAATTCACTATGTTTGGAAAATCAGGCTGGTAATTCATATGCACTCAAATGTATTTTTGTTTTTCTTTGTAATTTTTTCTGCTATTTTGCCAATATTAGTTTAGTTTTATTGATACTTGTTCCTTTTATCAAATAGCTCTATCTGTTACTAAAAATAATTCAGTTTCATTATACCCAATATTAGAAAGCATGTGTGAAGGAGAAATTGATTATACATATTTACAATACTCAACTGATGATTGGTAGCAGGTTTCTACATAGATTTTAAGATACGTAAATAGATAGATGAACAGGTATTTTGCTACGAAATCCAGTTCCTTATCTGTGGATAGGAAAATTATAGATGAGTTTTATTTTCTTTTTGCAGTGCTCTGTAATTTGCTAAATTTTGTATGAAATAATGTTTGAACTCAAGAAGGTAATTAATTAAAAATTAGGTATTTGAGAAAACTCTGCTTGGCTTATTTTCCTTAATGATGAGACAAAGAGCATTTCCCGGGCTTTTTATAAATTCTGTAGGTATGAACCCTAACATCTGTTGTCTTTGTAAGTTGAATTATTAACTTGGAATCTAGGGTTGGATCATGCTAGGTAAGTGCTTTAGCTCTGAGTTATGCCAGGAGCTTTCATGATCGTACTCTGAACTCAATTTTGTTAGAAATTCTTTAATAGAGTTCTTTGAGGTCAAGTTGTCGATGCAGTCTTTCAGGATAGATTTAACTGCAGTTTGAAAGACAGACTGGTTGCTACCAATCTGAGACTTCTCTAAACTAAATTTTCAGTTTATAACGTTCTTGGCAACACTGTACAAATTTGCATGCAAGTGCAATATGATGGAAACGCAGGACAAATATACATGCGAGTAAGGATATTATAAGATATTTAATTTAATTATTTGCTGGATGTATGTTATTTCTTTGACTGCCCATTAAGGTATTGCATTTCAGGAGTCCTAATTTGTTGCTAGTAACCAATCTGCTTCCAATTTTAGAGATCCCCAGATAGGTGTACTAACCTATATATACAGAAGGAGTGAGGAGGGAAAAGGCAGGTAAAGGCAAATAGAGGTGTCACATACAGGTACCCACAATGAATGTACTCATGATGTACTGCACACATGTACGAGTAAAATAAAATCTCAAAAGAAACAGAAGCCCTGGATTTAAGGAGACTAGCACTGCCTCAGAGGTTAACCCTATTTCAGCATTGTTTTTTTCTTTCAAAATTTGCCCTTCCTCACAATATTTGGCATCTGAGGAAAACGTTTTTTTTTTTTTTAATTTTCATTACAGCTGTGTTGTCCACTTAAAGTATTCAGTTTATTTCTACATCTTTGCCTGGAAGCATCTAGACATCTGAATTCACATATTCTTAAAAGCAAAGTGAGTTGTTCTTTCATTGGCTTCTTTTTGATCTGTTCTTTTGTAGATCAAATGTATTCAAAGCTACATTTTTTTCCTTAAATGTCAATTCATACACATTTTATGAATGTTGGCACATGACCCTTATATTGTTATTTAATTTGAAAAATTTAGTTTGTATTGATATTTTACTGAATTGAGTCAGACAACATGTTTGTATGATATATAGCATAGGACAATATTTATTTGGCCTAAACCAAGATCTTTTCTGTGAATGGTTCTTAAATGTGAAAGAAATTTATTGATCTAAAATTTATATTTATGCCAGGTGTTTGGCTCAGTGGCTTAAGCGCCTATCTGGCATTCACGAGGTTGTGAGTTCAATCCCTGGTGCCACAATAAATAAATAAATAAATAAATAAATAAATAAATAAAATTTATATTTATGTATAAACACTGGATGAACCTTGTTTGATAGGGCCTCTGCCTGGGATCTGCCCTGCCATCATGGTGATGGTGCAATGCTGAATCATCATGGTATCCAGTTCCCCCTTCCTAAAATGCCCTGCAGCTTCTTCTCTCCATAAGCCTTTGCCAAAGACCACGCATGCAAAAGTAACCCAATTCCCTTCAACCTCAAGGGATTAAGCAGCTTATGTCAGCTTCCCAAAGCGCTCCCCCATCAAAGTCTATATATGTCAGTCCCCACCCTTTGTCAGCAGAGAGCCAGCACAGCACTCCCTCTGTGATGACTCCCTCTGTGCCTGCACTAAACTTTTCCTCATCTTGTTTTCTCCTCTTTATATTTTAAGATTTGGCTGTGCTTTAGATTGAGTATTGCAAGCTTTACTCAATCAACTGGTGATGTGACTTGAGTGTTCAGGGGCCATGCTGCTCCCAGTGGGTCCTATTCCCCAGTTCAAATCCCCCGACATACGAGCTGCTCTCCTCTCTCTCTCTTCCTCTTCTCTCTCTCCTCCCTTTTCTGAGATTGGGGAGCCCTCCACCCTACTGTTTCTAGCCAGCATCCAACACCGGCTTTCATATCATCAGGTCACTAGGTAAGCCTTTCCTCTCTCTCAGGGTACTTGTCCCTAAAGTCATAGACCCATGCTGGGACCCTCCCCACTTCCCATTTTCATCTGCCTTCTTTCGGGACTTCCCCTTAGTCTTCACTAGTGACAGTTGGTGAATTCACTGTTGGGGCTCACTTGTCCTTTGGGACTTCCCCTTTTTTGGAGGCTCTCTTTCTCAGTTGCACTTTACTGGGGATGCTGACTTTCTGCTGACTCGTGACCTTTCCCTATCCCTGGTTCACCTCTAAATTTGGCTATCCTAGGAAATACTCATTCCCTCCCCAACAAAACCACTCCTCTATATTGCCTTTTATGGCACCTTGACACTCTTGGGCTTAAACAAACCCTTTGACCAAAGAGTCTTACTTTCCTCTGCCAAATGGCTTGGCCTGCCTATCACCTCGATAATTCTGATCAATGGCTGGCAGAGGGTACCCTTGATTTTAATACATTAAGGGATTTAGACAACTTCTGCTACCAAAATGGCAAGTGGGAGGAGGTACCTTATGCCCAGACTTTCTTTGAGCTGTGGGAAAGCCCTGATCTAATCCAATCCTGCAAAGCATCCCAAATTCCTTTGGCTCACTCTACAGGGAGCCCCTTGTCGGTTCATCATTGCTACCCCCATTTCCTGCCTCTCAGACCCCATAGATGATGTTTCTCCTCTTCCACAGCCTTGCAACTCCCACAATGCTTCAGCACTGCCCTTTTCCCAGTCCTCCTTGTCCCATGATGACATCCAATCCCCTACTCCTTCTTCACCCCAAGATGGTACCTTGCCCATACCTTGCTTCCCTACTTTCCATGATAACCCTCTGCCCCTTTACCTGTCCCTTCCAGACACTACTGCTGTCACTTCCACTGTCTCTACCTCCATACCCTCTTCTCCTCCCCTATCTCTCCCCCACCCATCACACTCAGTCCCATGATGCCCCTCAGTCTGACCCACCCACTTTCTCTGTCATCACTTGCTGGATGCCATCTTTGGCTCCCCATTTCATCCCTCCCACCACTAACCCTCAGCCCCTCCTTTTGCTTTGTGAGGTAACTGGAACTGAAGGTCTCGTAAACTTTCATGTTCCATTCTCTATTTCCAATCTCTCCCATATTACCAAGCACTTAGGTTCTTTTGATGATGATCCTTTTGATTTTACCAAACAGCTCATGCTTATTTTTGAGGCTTATATACTAACATATCAGGACATTCATGTTATCCTGTTTGCCACTTTGTCTCAAGCTCAAAAAGGAGCCTTATGGCAAGCTGCCCAGGCTGTGACAGATGACAGACCCTCACTACATAGCATCATTCCTATTGGAGTAGTAGCAGTACCATCTCAGGAACCTAACCCCCCTTGGAATAACCAAACAGGAGCCAATGGCTCTGAACATATAGGTAAAATGACCTATTGTCTTAACCAGGGTCTCTGAAAAATCTCCTGCAAACAGGTTATCAGAAATTAAGAGAACAAACTCAAAGAGCTGATGAAAATCCTGTTGCATTTTTATCTCAGCTCGTGGAGGCCCTCCACAAATATATTGATGTGGACCCTATGTCATCTGCAGGAATGGCCTTAATGAACTCCCATTTCATTTCTCAGTCAGCACCAGATATTCAAACTAAATTTAAAAAATCTAACTTGGGCCCTGAATCCCCACAAAAGGATTTATTAGATGCAGCCTTTCATGTCTATAATAATACAGACCACCAGTCACATTTAAAGGAATTGGAAAAACTAAAACTGTAGGCAAAACATGATCTAGAAAAAAATTAAACTCAAGCTAAGCTTCAGGGCCAAATTCAAGGCTAATTTCTAGCCATGGCACTCAGAGCTTGGAGAGATGCACCACAGGACAAGGGGGCAACAAGACTTGAGCAACTGCAGGACCATGCTTCAAATGTGACCAACAAGGACACTGGGCAAGAACCTGCCCAAACCTGAGGCCACCACTGGGACTGTGTCCCATCTGCAACCAAGAGGGCCACTGGAAAGTTGACTGCCCTGTCCACCAGAGAACAGATAAGTCATCTACTTTCCTGCCCTCACAGGAGCCAGCAATGCTCATGTTGCCTCCAGGTTCATTGCTGACTGATCTGCTTGGATTTCCCACTGAAGAAGATTGATGGGGCTCAGGGTCCATAGCTTCCACCAAGATGACTCTCTTGGAACCCCAAGTCTCACTTGATGTTTCAGGTAAGATGCTCGCTTTTCTTATCGACACGAGGGCCATGTATAGCGTTATTACTGAATTTGCAGGCCTATGTTCACAGTCACAGCTCTCTGTTGTGGGGGTTGACAGTAAACCATCACAGCCTCTGCAGTTGGGTCCCATTTCCTGCTGACTCAACCAACTTTTTCACACACAATTTTCTAGTCATTCCCACTAGCCCAATTGCTCTCCTGGGAAGAGACTTATTACAGAGACTCAATTTTTCTTATACCTCTACTCTCCCTACTGTGCTTATACTTCAACCTCAATCCTCAGGTGTTATTCTTCCTACCCCCCCATACACTTCCTCTCCCTACAACACTTGTAGACCCTATTGTCTGGGATATCTCTAACCCAACTTATGCCACCCATGCAACCTCAGTCTTCATACTTCTTAAGGACCCTTCAATCTTCCCTTGCATCCCTCAGTATCCAATAGCCCCAAAACATCAGAGGAGACTCAAACCTCTTATCTGCCAACTCCTCTCAAGTGGGTTTCTTTAAACAACTAATTCCCCCTATAATATCCCCATTCTTCCAGTCCTGAAACCCAATGGCGCATACAGATTTATCCAAGACCTTAGGGCTATCAATGCAGCCATCCTTCCCATACACCCTGTAGTCCCAAACCCCTACATGCTTCTCTCTTACATCCCTCATTCTACCTCTCACTTTTCAGTATTAGACTTAAATGATGCTTTCTTTACCACTCCCATACACCTCCAGTGTCAGGACCTTTTTGCATTTGCACAGACAGATCCAGACAGCTTTCAATCCACTCTGCTAACATGGACAGTGTTACCCCCAAAGATTCAGGAACAGCCCTCACTTTTTAGCCAAGCCCTTGCCAACGACCTTATGGCTATAAATCTCCAGCCTAGCACACTTATTCAATATGTAGATGACCTCCTTCTCTGTTCCCCCTCTCACAATATGACTATGCAACACACAGGTGCCTTACTTAACTTCCTCTATAGCAGGGGATACAGGATTTCCCCCTCTGAAGCCCAAATCACTTCACCAAAGGTCAAATATCTGGGCTTTACACTCACACCCACCACACGTTCCATAACTTCTGGTTGTAAAGCCATTCTTTGTGATTTACGGGTGCCAGTTGCAAAACAGCAGGTACCGTCTTTTCTAGGCCTATCAAATTTTTCCACCTCTGGATCCCCAACTTTGCTTCCTTAGCTTAACCATTATATTGAGCCTCTAAATGGTCTCTGTTGGAACCCCTAGACCCAACCATGCCAATTCACAATCCTTTCACTATACTCAAAGAGTCTCTCCCTAGAGCTCCAGCACTTACCCTTCCTAACTTCACTATACCTTTCACTCTGTACACAGTTGACAAAGACAATGTGATGGGAGTTTCAGGACACAAAAAGGACCCTCATTCCAGGCAGTGGCCTACCTCTCAAAACAGTTAGTCACTATGATAAGGGGATGGCCTCTGTATGGGTTTGATCCTGTGTCCCCCCCACAAGGCCTCATGTAATTTGGATGGGGCTGAGTCTGGCGTTCATGATTGGTTTGTTGTCCAGCACTAGGATTGGCTATGTAAGTGCTACACCCTCCCAGGGGTAGAGTCGACACACAGTATAAGGGCAAGAGGAAGGTGTGTGTGTGTGTGTGTGTGTGTGTGTGTGTGTGTCTCACTGGTTTGCCTTGCTATTTGGCGGCCACCATGGATGGCTGCCCCACCATGCCACACTGCCTTGGAGCCAACTAAGTATGGACGGAAACCCCTGACAATTGTAAGAAATAAACCTTTTTTCCCCTAATTTAGGGCATCAGATATTTTGTCTCAGCAACAAGTGAACAGTAACTAAGACAGAATTTGGTACCAGTGAAGAGGGGTCATTGCAGTGACTAAAACTGACTATGTGGTTCAAGAGCCTTTGGAAATGGCCTGTGGGAAGAGTTTGGAAAGGTTGGGAGATATCGCCTGAATGCATAGAGCTGTAACAGCTTAGGCTGTTCTGTAGAGAAGATTCTGGTCAGAGCTCAGGAGACCAGAAAATTGATTTTTAAAAAAAAGCCTGCCAGTAAAGACCAGGCTCAGGAGGTTTCTGCTGGGAAGAAGGACTGCATTGGTTGTTGGACTCCACACAGTGTGTGTTACAACTTGGCAGAAAGTTTGTGTGCATTTTGCTCATGCTCAGAGACTTTGCCTAAGACTGAGATTAAGGGCAGAGGACTGGTTAGCCAGGCAAAAGAAATTTCAAGGCAGCCAAATGTTGAAATGGTGGCCTGGCTATTGTTGGGGAATTTTAGCCAGATTTATGTTGTGAATCAAGAGCAAAGAGCCCAGCATGGTGATTTAAAATATTGTGAGTTTGGCCAGAAAGCTGCAGACTATAAAGATAGAGCTGAGATGTTGATTGCTGAGAAGGAACAAGGGAATAAAAGAGATGCCCTGGGGCCATCCTGAGTAGCAGCAGGTCTCCATGTTTTGAAGTCCAAGTCAGCAAAGGTGAAAGAGTTTGCTCAGAGGAAACAAAACACAGAGTGCCATGTTCCAGAGTGGTAACAGAGGCCACAGGGAGACCCAAAATGGTGGCAGCTGTACCAGATTACAGAATGGCAGTGGCATAGGGAAGCTATTCCTCACAATCAGGTACAGAGAGCTCAGTGATTCAGTGTGAGGAGCCGAGCCTCACATGTAAGCCTCCTGCGCGGAGATCGCCATGGCAGGGCCCTGCGGCCTGTAGGAACCTCGAAAGCCTGCTCCTAAATTAGCCCCTCCCGTCGAAAGGGAGA
>RJWM01030685.1:0-23183 GCA_004363535.1 Dasyprocta punctata
TTCTACTTATTTCAATCAGATTTAATTGATGATCAGAAAGTGTTGATCTGAGGACATGTAATATCAATGCTTTTGACTGGTTTTCTTTCTTGTTTTTAGGCTACAGATATAATGAATTTTTGATAATTGTGACTGAGTGATATCTCCAGAAATTCTGGCTATTCAAACCTATTATGAAAGCATCAATTTCTAGTGATGATCATATATTCATTTAAGGATCTTTTATTGAATGCTTACCACAGAAAATCAATAGAATATAATTAAGAGCTATAATATTTCCTAAGTCCTTATTCTGAGTTGAATATAAAACTTTTATTGCTTTCTCTTTTGCATAAGAATATGAATTTAAAAACTCAGAAGTGATTTGTCAAGTTTTCTAACCAGGATATCAAGATCAGAATCTTGAGAAGTATTTATATTAAAAAACTCTCACCTTGATATAGAATTATGAAAACATACTATTATATTAGTAATGAATATGAATTTGTTCATAATTTTACCTAGCTAGTCAATGGCATATGGTAGGAAGCATTTCTGCTTATTAATATTTTCTTCATATCTCTACTTTCTGAAATGATTTAATTTTCTGGTGGAGGAAATACTTTGGTAAAAATTTTTATGTGTTTAAGGCTTTGTATGTAATAATAATGATAAAATATTTTATTCAAGAAACAAATGCTTAAATAACTCATCATACCTGAGCAAAAATAATTCAAAAAAAGAAATAATTACAGTTTCCTTGATAGCTAATTAGTGATAATTTTGATTCAATAAATGCATGCACAGAAAGATTTAACAGTTTTCACAGCATTGTCAAGTTTGTAATGTAAAAGTTAAAGAGACACTTGCCTTTTCAGATTGTTGAATTTTTTAATGTTGAGACCATAGATTCTGTTTTTTGTTTGTTGTCTATTTGTTATTGGTTGTGAATTTTGCAAATTGTCCTACTGGCTAGTGTGTGATTGAGAGTGAGATGTTTTTGTTTGTAGATATTTCTTTGTGAAACATTTAGAGATATAATCCTGTACATGTTTTAGGCAGTGATGACCTTATATTTTGCCAAAATCAAGTGATATTCAATACTGATACTATGGAGAGAGAAATCAAAATAGACACCTAATTATAATTATATCCCCCCTCATTATATCACTATGTGCAGAACATTAGATTTAAAAAAGATAACACAACTGCTAAATTTTGGTAGTTCAGAGTTTCCTTTTTTTTTGTTCCTCTCTCCATCTTTTTTCATCACATGTAGGATTTACTGGAACAGTTCAAACTGAGCTCTTTCTTGAAAGATTTACTTTTAATTCTAATAGTTTATAGGAAACAGTAGAAACACAAAAGGAAGTTAGTGTGTTTATGATTCTTCATATTTTCATAAACCTTTAGCATTTATGATATAGTTCAATTGTTAAGACAATGAAGATTGTTTTAGGTAATTTTTGGGAAATCATTATACTACTGTATAATTAGTGCTATATAATTAGCTTTCACAGTTATCGCTTTTGGGATAAAGTCAAATGTGAGTAACACGAAGGCAGAGACTATGTCTTCTTAACTGTTCTGATCCAATATGCAGTACTAAGCCTGGCACATAGTATTTAGTATTTATCAAAGGAGTAAAGGAAAAAAAAGATGGGAAGGAAGAAAGAAGGGTGAAAAAATTTTAAGTTGATTGGACAATGTATAAATTCCATGTTATTCTGGTGTGATAGGACTATACTCTGAGCATGACTTTGAAATTTTGAAAACCCTGTTACTGAAAGGTTTTAAACACTTCTTTTTGATTTTAGTTAGCATGGCTTGACATTTTCCTCCTGCTCATTTTTGTTGGCTAGTGTTGGAAAATAATAAGACTAGAGTTTCATACAACATTTCAAGGGAGCTTTGATGATAACAGTCATCATTTTACAGAATCAAAAACATTCACTTAGTCCACTGACTGAAAGTAGTTGAATTATTCATCTTTTAAGTTAGATTATTGATAAAGTGAAGTTAGAGTTTAGTATTGATAAAGAACCTTAATAATGAAGTATGTAAGTCAGCAAAGAAATTCATCTATCCTGTTATTATAACTTTGTTTTTTATTTGCTGTAAATTTTATATTGACTCTGCTTGAAGTCAGGAATATTTGTGTTAGATTTCCATCACTGTGATAAAAAATGAAGTAGTCAGTTTATAAAGAGAAAAGTTTTGACTCATGGTTTCAGAGATTACTATCCATAGTCACTTTCCCTGTTTCTTTGGGCCTGTAATGAGCCAGAACCTCAGGTAGGTAGCACATCGTTGAGAAAAATTGATCACCCCATGGCAGCTGAAAGCCAAAGAGCAAGAGAAGAAGGGTCCACAGTCCTCTTCAAGGACACACCCCCACTGACCACCTCTCAGCAGCACCACTGAATGGCAACCCAGCCTTTAAAACATGGCCTTTGGGAACGTTAAGATACAAACCGTAACAGGTTCTAAGCTATGTTAAGTAGTCCTAGTATTTGTGCCTCTTTAAAGGCACAATCTCAATGGGGAGAGATGAGTGGTGGTTGGTAGCCATCTATACACTTCAGTTTTGAAGTGCTATTGTTTCAGTTGTCCCTCTTTCACAGGTAGATTAGTTACTAGAAGAAAAGTTATAGAAAAGGAAAATATTTTTGAAAATGTTGAATTCCTTGACTTGCAGTCTAGGTTTCAATCCTTTTGTTGATACTCATGTTTAATAGTAATTTTTACCATGAACTGTAGTAACTATCATTGTGTAAAAAATTAAACCTATATTCACATAGTATTCTCAAGTAAGTTTATATCTACTAGAGATTTCTATTTTCTCTAAGATAGGTATTATACGTGCCTTTTCAATTTTCTTGGTTCTCCAACTATGTCAGAGACCTGTGATAGCTACCAAATCAACCTAATTTATAGAGTCAGCCTTGAGAAAGGCTGTAATTCAAACCTTCAAGTTTTTCATTGGTATTGTTTAGAAATGTTAAATAAAGTTTTATGTAAATATACACACATAACCTGTAAAGCCTCTGTTATGCTAGATACCTTGAAACTTTCAGGGTTCTTTGTCAGTTATATGATACGTATTTTTTCTATTTTGAGTTTCACCTGAATGATTTTTATGACCTGTAGAGATTTTTAAAAAGCCACCATTTCTGAGTTTTACTTTAGGATTTTTCAAAAAATACTAATTTATTTTTGGGCCGTATGTATTCATGTTCGGGATGTTGGAGAAAATTTTAGGTGTTACTGCAAAGATTTTTCTCTGTATATAACATAAACATATTTTATGTTTCAATAAAATATGAAAAATTAGGAAAACAGAAGGTGTGTCTTATATAGATGTGTAATAGAATAGCATATTACAAATTTGATTTAAAATGTACTAGAACATTTATTTACTCATTTAGTTGCGCCCAGGACCTTGCGCATGTTAAGCTTGTGCTCTATCATTGAGCTACACTCCTTGCCCTAGACTAGAATATTTGTAGAAACCCTCTCAATTATTAATCTAGGAAATGAATAAAATACACATTTGATTAACTTAGTTTTGCATAATTTTTCATGTTATAATTATTTTTGTGTTACTGCTGTAAGTTTAACTCCATATTAATAAACATTATGGCATATATGCCAAATAACAGAGTCACATGGTGTAAATCTATTTAAAGTATATTGTAAATGGCCCATAGTTGGGTCTTGGTTTTTATCCAATCAGAAAATCTTTACCTTTCATTTAGAATTTTTTTTGAGACAGGGTCTTAGTATATAACCCAGGCTGGGCTTTATTGAATGAAAAGGAATTGTCTTGGGCTACATATAAAATATACAATACAGTCAATGTATAAAAGTAGCAAAACTTCCTTTTTTAATCTCTTATTAAATTATTTTACAAGGTAACACAAGCCCAAATTTAATAATTAAATAACAAAATTTACATTTGTTTGCTTATTAATAATAAACATTTGCCTTCACAGGCACATGTGTGCAGATAGGTTGAAATCTATTTACCAGTAATTACATTTTACTTTCCAAATCGCGTAAGTTCATGTAGTGTCTGATACACACAGGTTTCCATTTGATTATGTGATTAGACACAGGAGGCTGAGTTAGCACTGAACTGTACCCTACCCTATACCGTATTCTGTTCTTGTCCACTAGTCTGCCCTTGAGCACCACATAGTTGAGTCATAAACAAAATCGCTAAAACTCACAATAATGTTAAAAGATTATGATATTGTGGAGCCATATTAATAAGTTGTTCAGAGCTGAATGCAGCCTAGAGGCCTTGCTTTGGGCAAACCTACTTTAAGCATTTTTCCTTTTAAAAAAGGTTTATTGAAGTATAATTTCCTTTCACTCTTAAACATTTACTTTTTAGGTAAACAGGTTTAGAAAATTTTACAAATATAAACATTATGTAACTACTACCACGTTCAAGATGTATATATATTTTCATCATCCTATAAAATCTCCTGTGTCCCTTGGTAGTCATTCTATCGCACTTCATTCCTCACATAACCAATCAAATTCTGTCTTTATAAGCTTATGTCTTCTACATCATTATCACTGATTTCTTTCATTTAGTGTAATGCTTTTGAGTTTCATTAATGTGTTGTAGGTAACAGTCATTTATTTCTTTGATTTGCTGAGTAGTATTCCATTGTATAAATGTGTGACAATTTTTTTTTTCATAACCAGTTGATGGTTATTTGAATTTATTCCAGTTTATGGAGATCATGAGTAAAGCCACTCTAAAGATTTGCAAATGGGACTTTGTTTTGCTGTATGTTTTCATTTCTTTTGGGTAATTACCTAGATATGGGATTACTATGCTGGATGATAAATATATGTTTACCATTTTAAAAAACTGCCAAGTAGTTTTCCAAAATGGCTTCACCATTTTGTATTCATTAGCAATTTGTGTGTTCCATTGTTCTATAGTATCACCATCATTTGGTATTGTCAGTTTTGTTTTATTTTTTGAATTTAGTAGTTCTGGAAGACTTATAATAGTATCTTACTTACCTAATGACTAATGACTGAGAATTTTTTCATGTGCTTATTTTCATGGACTCATCTTTGTCTCTTTGGAGCAATGTCTTAAAAGTTATTATTTTTTTTATTAAATTGGGAGTATTTTTTTTTTTTTTGTACTGGGGATCAAACTCACAACTTCATGCTTGCCAGGCAGGCGCTTATGCTACTAAGCTAAATCGCTGGCTCAAATTGGGAATCTTTTATAGGTTCTGTGTATGTGTTTTTTCCATTGTACATTGTGCAGTATTTCTCCCAGAATGGGCTTGTTTTTTTCATTTTCTTTTTTGAAATATGTATACATCATATGATGTCTAAATGTTAATAATATATGCATTACCTTACATACTTATTTGTGGTGAGAACACTTAAAAGCTACTCTTTTTGCAGTTTTTTTTTTCTTTTTTTGGTGGCATCGGGGCTCAAACTCACACCCTCGCACCTGCCCAGCAGGTGCTTAAGCCACTGAGCCAAACGCCCGACCCTAGTTTTTTGAGACAAGGTCGCACTGTGTGGCTCAGGACAGCCTTGCACTCACGTTGTAGCCCAAGCTGGTCTCGAACTCACAACGCTCCTCCTACCGCAGCCTCTTGAGTGCTGGGATTAAAGGTGTGTGCCACCATGCCCGGCTCCTTTTTGCAGTTTTCAAGTATATGCATAATACATTGTTTTAAAGTGTAGTTCACCATGTTCTATAATAGATCTCTCAAATTTACTGCTTGTGCCTTGCTGAAATTTTACATCCTTTGGCCAAGAGGATGTATCCTTGTATATCCTCTCCCCATGTCATTATAGCCCTTCATTTTAACAGTGTCTTTCAAAGAGCGCAAAAAAATTTATTTTGGTACTGGGAATCGAACTCATGACCTCAAGCTTGCCAAGGAGATGCTGCACTGCTGAGCAATATCCTTGGCCTAAGAGTGGAAATTTTTAATGTTAATGAGGTTCAATTTTTCATTTTTTTTCTTTTTATGGTACATCTTTTAGAGAAATTCCTCAAAGCTTTTTTGTGTATATTTTTTCCTATAAGTTTTAGATCATGTATTTAGGTCTATGATGCATTTTGGCTGCATTTTTATGGGTATGATGATGTGAGTGGTTGGTCAGTGTTTCTTTTCTTTTTTTTTGGTATCAGAAATTGAACTCAGTTCCTTACACTTGACAGGCAGGTGCTGCACCACTGAGCTCCATCCTGGGCTCTTACATTTTTTTCTTCTCTCTCCCTCCCTCTCTCTCTCTCTCTCTCTCTCTCTCTCTCTCTCTCTCTCTCTAAGCATAAGGAGCTTCAATTATTCACAACCATCTTTTGTAGAAGTTAAAAATAGAGAAACTTTTCATTAAAGTTTCCCTTATGGTTAACATCTACAGTACTATTTATACCTTTGGTAAATCCAGATTTTCATCTAGTATTATTTTTTTCTACATGAGAAATTTCCTTTATCATTTTATGTGGTATAGGTCTGATGCAGAAGAATTTGCTCCATACTTTTATTTACTTGAAAAAAATCTTTATTTTACTTTATGTTAGAAAAATATTTTTGCTACTTTTAGGGTTCTAAGGTGATAGTTTTCATTTCTTCAGTATTTTGAAGATGTTGCTTCATGTTTTTTGTGCTTGTGTAGCTTCTAATGGAGGATCTGCTATCATTTTCCTTTTCATTGTTTCATATGTGTATGTACAGTCATATGTATTAGTCACTACTGTGGCTCCTTTTTAAGATAGTCTCTTTATAACTATTGATTATGATGTACCCATGTCTATTTTATGTACTTTCTTTGGTTTATTCTGCTTGTGCCTTTTTGAGGTTCTTGGGTAAACACATTTACAGTTTTATTCAAATTTAGAAAGCTTTGGCTGTATTCTTTATTTTTTCTTTTTAGCTCTGACTATATTCTTCATCCACTTTTTCTTTTGTTCTGGGATTCATCTGTAGACTGCTTAATGTCTGTTAATTTTCTTCTTTTTCCTCTCAGTGCTTCAATAATTTGTATTTCTTGAATAATTTTATTGCTAGACTTCAAATTCTACTGTCAATTCCTTCCAGTAAGTTTTTATTTCTGATACTATTTTCTTCCATCCAAGAAGTTTTATCTGTCTTTTTATATCTTACATTTTTTCTTAGCATGTTGGTGTTTTCTATATGTTTGAACATTTGGAGGCTAGTTTTAATATCTTTTAGTTTTTCCTTCTCTATTAATCATCTCTGTCACTTCTTGGTCTGTTTGTATTGACTGGCTTTTTTTCCTAACCATAAGTCATATTTTTCTGATTTTTGGTAAACCTATGATTTTTAAAAAAATTATTCACACAACATAAATTCATCATTTCAGCAATTAGAAAAATTTAAATTTCACTACTGGGGACTGAATGCAGGGACTTTGCAATGAGCTACATCCAAAGACCTATTTTTATTTTTCAGTGTGGTATCTCACTAAGTCACTAAGTTGTCCAGGCTGTGCTCAAACTTTCAATCCTGCTACAGCCTCACAGAGTGTTGGGATTATGGGCATGTGTCATCACACCTGGCTCATTTCAGCAATTTTAAAGTGCATAATTCAGTGGCATTTGGTACGTTTATAGTGTTTTACAGACCTTATTATCTAGTTCTGCAATCTTTTCACCACCACCAAAATAAAAGTGTGGATGAAGGAGTGCTATAGGAGAGGAAGAGGATATGGAAATCTCAAAAAATGTTTTAAAGACATCAGCTCTGCCTGTCAGTACAAAAAGCTACACCACATGGGAGTGTCACTTATAATTCTTACGGCTTCCATGTGAAAGAAGTGAAAAGGGCACTTCAGCAGTTTCCTAGTGTATCCACTGACCATCAAAGGATGGAATGGTCTTATCTATGTTTACGTAAAACAGTGTAGCAGGATTTATTAGACCTTCTTTAGTATGTGTTGCATTACCTCAAGATCAGGTGTTGAGTGGAGGAGCAGAGTTTACTGCACCGTGTGATTTCAGGTTAATGACTCCAGATAGTGAGGTGAGATTTGTCCTCAAAGATATGGGTATAATTCCAAGTTAAGGTAGTGCCACCAGGTTGGCTGAAATCATTGACAGTAGAGTAGCTTTCACAGTATTAAGTTTGTCCCTCAAACTGTGTTCAGAGAATCTCTAAATATCGGAATGGCTCAAGAGGTCTTGCAGTCTTCATATGAAACTAAATCTCTAGCTGAGGTACAGGGTGGTTAATAGAATTTGTAGAGAGAGAACAATGGCCACAGCACCAAACAAGCCCAGTCTGAAACTGGCACAGTGCCTGGGCCTCTGGTGGACTGGGAACAGCCAAACCCAGCCCCTTCCAGTGCGAGGGCTGGCAGACAAGAAGTACCATCCCCCACACAAGCGACTGACTTATCTGGAGAAACACAGGCTGTGATGATAACTATGGAGGTGAAATGCAATTTGGATGCCTGTGGTGCTTTGGCATTTCACTAACATTGCAGGTCTAGGGCCAGTGGTCTGATCAGAGGTTCAGAGGATATTGTTAAGCAATGTGTCATTAGTGGGGATCTCCTTTTGAGGGTTGCAACCATTGTTGATTCCCTATGGTCTTGTTTTGAGGTCCTATGTCGTTTCCATTGTTTTGTTGGGTTGGATTTTATTCTCTTTTGTTTGATTAAGTTAAATCTAATGGCAGGAGAAGCTATTTCAAGGATAGCAAGATATATTATGGTAGCAATTTTAGATTTACTATTGGCTTGTTTTGAAGTCCTTTATCACATTCATTGTTTTGTTTTTATTGTCTCTATTCTATTCTGTTCTGTTTGATTTATACTATGTCCGAAGTTATTTGCAGCTATTTGGAAGACATCAAAAGGCATTATGGTGACTATTGTTGATTTTGTAACGTTTTGAAGTCCTGTATCTCTTACACTGGTTTGTTTTGATTGCTTTTATTCTGTTACATACTCTTTGAAGTAAAAAAAATAGAATTTGTAAATGGGCTACTGGCTGGCAGGCATCAGAACTTTCAAAAAATTGAGTTCTTCAGGCAGAAAGCTATGTTTCGAGGTGGCATTACAGAATGAAAGAGACCTTTTAGGAATAGTGTGAAGTGGATCTGCAAATAAAGAGGCTATTGCTAGGAACAAAGATTTAATGAATAGTTTTTTAAAAATGCAGATGTACTACAAATAAAGTTCCAATGATAAATATGTATGAAAGTTAAATGATATTAAAAATGAACATCAGATTACTCTGAAGTCTACCATTAGTATTCAGATTTAATTTTAGTAATTTTTTGAATATCTAAACTCATTGGCCTACTTTCTTTTATTTTAAGCAACATTTGGCTAACATATACAAAACTTTTTGCTTAAAAATTATTTTTATTAATTCTTAAATTTCTATAATTGTTCTTAGCCTATAATTGAGGATAAGATTTTAAGAAGATGTTTCTATACAAACCTATCCCAGGGTTATTCTTTGTAAAACTCTGTCTTACCTGGAAACAATTTACAAAATGGGCTTAATGAATTTTGCAGTTAAAGAAAAAAAGTGGAGAGGAAGCAGCGGACAAGAAAATAAGAGAAAATGTGATCGATCATATGCTTTTTTTTTTTTTTGTCTTTTTGAGACAGGGTCTCACTATGTGGTTCAGGCTGACCTTGGGCTCACTTTGTAGCCCAGGCTGGTCTCGAACTTGCAACAATTTTCCTGCCTCAGCCTCCCGAGTGCTGGGATTACAGGAGTGTGCCACAATGTCTGGCTTCAAACTTTTTTTTTGTCTTGATCAATCATATTTTTATTCTTCAATCATGCCTGGAGTAAAAGGCATGGGAAACAAGTCTTCATTTAAAGAAAAAAGATGCATGCTACTACTTCTACAAACTTGGAACCTTATTTCCTTGACCTTTTCAATAATTAGTTTTCTATTTGAAATTATCTACCAAATAGTGATTGCTATATTATGGCAATCAACTGATGACAAATCGACCATTCATTCATATATCCTGGAATTTCCAAGCAAGTTATAAATTGTACCGTTGATAGTTTTAAAATTGAAATGGTTAAAGATTTATGAAGCATCCTACAACATAAATTTGCATTTTATACCACAGTTGTAATTTTTTTCTGAGAATAGTTAACTTTTCTTCTTTTATAACTACCTATCTTTTAAAAGTAAATTTAATGAAAATGTACAACTCAAACTTTTGCAGTATCCCAGTGATTTACCTCTTTAACAATCTATAAGTGAAAGAATCATCTCAATCTTAACCTATCACAAGAATAGGCAAAGATAATTTCAAAATAGTGACAGTTTTAAATTGACTTTTTGTCCATTTCAAGACACGGTCTCACTATGTAGTTCATGCTGGCCTTGAACTCATTATGTAGTCAAGACTGGTAATTTCTCTACCTCAGTCTCAGCTTCTTGAGTGCTGGTATTATAGGCATGTACAACCATACTGGCTTAAATTGTTGTTTTTATTTGCTTTTGTAATATTCAGTTCAAATTTAAGGATCATAATAAAAATAACTTGCATATGCTTTAGCAACATGATCCTACTTTTCTGAGTTAAGAAAATATAGTAAGATGACTCATATTACTTTTTTTCATAGAGAAATTCTAGATTATCATGTTAATTCATGGTACCTTGCCAAAATATAAAAACTATCCAATAAAAATGGATTTTCTGATTTACAAAGCAAAACAAAACCCTCAAAACTAAACAAAGCAAAGCCCCCATGCCTGCACTTTTAAAGAAATCACTTCATTTTTCACTCTTTTTAGACACTGGCAAAAAACTGATCATTCTCTCTCTGTTGATTTACCCGTTGAATATTTCATATAAATGGAATTACATGAATGTGTGACCTTTGTTTCTAGGTTTTTTTGCTCGGTAGGATTTCTAGGCTCACCCACATTGTAGCATTATTTTTCTAGATAAATAGCATTGTATTACATAGTTGTATTTCAGTTTTACTTAGGTAGTCATCTGTTGACAGAAATGGGTTATGTATTCCTTTTAGTTACTATAAACAATACTGTTACTAATATTTATGTGTAAGTTTTTGTTTGAACACTTATTTTTAATTCTTTGATAAAATACCTAGAAGTAGCTTGCTGTAATTTCATGTTTAACTTTTTGAGGATATGCAGACTTGCTTCCCAAGGAGGTATATCTTTCACATTTCACCAGTAATGCATGAGGGTTCCAATTTCTATCCTAGTGGGTAGTAAGTGGTATATTAGGAGTTTTGACTTATATTTTCCTAAGATGTTAAGCATCTTTCATGTGCTTGTTGGCTATTTGTATATTTTCTTTGGGAAATGTCTATTGTCCTTTTAAAAATGGTTTTGTCTTTTGTCCATGTAAAATTTTTTTGTTTTTTCACTGTTGAATTATAAAAGTTCTTGCTGTGTTTATAGGCACTTCTTAGATACTTGATTTACAGATGTTTTCTATGTTCTGTGGGAATTTTTTTCACTTTAAGAATAGTGTCATTAGAGAGAACAATGGCCACATCAGCAAATAAGCCCAGTCTGGGAACCAGCATCATGTGTGAGTCGCCGCTGGACTGGGAATAGTTAGACCCAAGCCTCTCCCCGTGAGTCAGTGCCATTTGCAGACTGGGGAGAGAGAGAACAATGGCCACACCAGGAAACAAGTCCAGTCTGGGAACCAGTGCCATGTGCGGGCCACCACTGGACTGGAAATAGCCAGATCCCAGCCCTTTTTGCACATGGGCTGGCAAACAAGAAGTACCACCCCTACCCCTCCACCCCCCATAAATGACTGGCTTATACAGAGAAACATAGGATTTGATGATAGCTATGGAGGTGAAATGCAATTGGATGCCTTTGGTGCTTTGGTATTTCACTAACATTGCAGGTCTAGGGCCAGGATGTGATCATAGGTTCAGAGGATGTTGGTATGCAATGTGACATCTAGAGGGGATCTCCTTCTGAGGGTTATAGCCATCGTTGTTTCCTTATGGTCTTGTTTTGAAGTTCTATATTGTTTCCATTGTTTTGTTGGGTTGGGTTTTATTCTCTTTTGTTTTGTGTTGATTATGTTAAATCCCATGGCAGGAGAAGCTATTTCAAGGATAGCAAGATATATTATGGTAGCAGTTTTGGATTTACTATTGGCTTGTTTTGAATTACTTTATTGCATTCACTGTTTTGTTTTTATTGTTTCTATTCTATTCTGTTCTGCTTGATTTATACTATGTCCAAAGTTATTTGCAGCTATTTGGAAGACATCAAAAGGCATTATGGTGACTATTGTTGATTTTGTAATGTTTTGAAGTCCTGTATCTCATACACTGGTTTGTTTTGATTGCTTTTATTCTGTTTTATCCCCTTTAAAATAAAAAAAAAGAATAGTGTCATTTGACACATAAAAATTTTAAGTTTTTAAAACATCCAATGTATCTATTTTTTTCTTTTGTTACTTGTGCTTTGTTGTTACATCTAAGAAATAATTTGCAAATGAAAGGCCATGATTTTCTCATGTTTTCTTCTAGAGTTCTGCAGTTAATTAATGCTTATGCTTAGTATTTTGATATGTTTTGAATTAGTTTTTTGAATACAATGTGAGGTAAGGATTGCATGCATATGTACAGGTTTATTAGAAATTTTTGTTGAAGAAACTACTCTTTCTTCATTGAATGTTCTGGCAATCCCTATTAAAAAATCAGTTATAGGTGCCTGAGTTTATTTCTGGACACTTATTTCTATTCCCTTCATCTCTCTGTTTTTGTGCTAGTGCCACCCTGTTTTGATTATTGTAACTTCGTGGAATTTTGAAATGAGAAAGTGTCAGTCTTCCAGCTTAGGTCTTTTTCAAGATTCCTTGTGTTACTCAGGGCTCTTCAAATTTCATATGAATTTTAGTGAGTCTTTCCATTTCTTTAAAAATGCCCAGTGGCTTTTGTAGCAATTATTTTAGCTTACACATGAAAGTATAAAAGTTGTACATATTAGTGGGGTACGATGTAATGGTTCATTACATATATATAGTGCATAATGTTTAAATCATGTAAAACATATTTATCCCTTCAAACATTTACCATTTCTTTATGGCAAAATGTTTCATAATCATTTTTTCTAGCTTTTTGAAGTGCATGCTACATTATTGTTACCTATAATTATTCCATCATGGCCATCCAGTTTTGGTAGGAATTGCACTGAATCTATAGATCCATTTGAGAAAGATTGCTGTCTTAACAATATGAAATCTTCCATTTGTCTTTCCATATATTTAGATCTTCTTTAATTTCATTCAGCAATATTCTACTGAACTTTCTGATTGGATGATGAGTGCTGTGAACTTTATGATATTAAGTACTACATTTTATTTTATTCCTGTGAATGATGCTGACACATTGTTAAGTTACTTGGAATCCATTAGTAAGGATTCCTTTTGTGCTTTCTTAGTGATGCAATGTGTACTGGAGCTCTTTCTCCTGACTTTTCTCAATGTCTAATTATTTGGAGGTCTTTTCAGTGTGATTGACCTAGTTTTAGAACTTATCCCTAACAATGCTAGTCTTCTTGGTCTTTCCAGTCTTCAGTATTTGCTTTCTCTACCCAGCTAGATTTCTAGGTTTTGTCTGAGACTCACACTGTCTGTTCAGTATCCTGAAGACTTCAGAGCAACTGTGGGCTCACCTTAGTTATTTCACTGTTCTTAGGGATCACAATCCTACACTACCTATTATTCAGTTTCCCAAAACCTTATTTTCTCCTTTCTTGTATAACTTTCTAGTTGTTAAAGGTGTGATGGTAAGTCCCATTCTTGTTATTTGAGGTCAGAAGTAGAAGTGAGTTGCTGCATCAAAATGTCAAATTGAACTTTCATTGGTGTTAAATGAATAGGAGAGCATCTTAGTTCTTGTATAGTGTCAGAATGAATTTGAACACTCCTTTCTTTAATAGGTTTATTTTAGAAGTTGCATAATCCTTAATGCTAGCTAGTTATTAATGATAATGTTATGCCATTTTCAAGTAAATGCTACCCTAATGACACAGTAAATATCCATAATGTTAAGAACTTTTAAAAATTCAACATTAATAGCTTGTAATTCTAATGGAATAGATGAAAAGTATTTCTGGCATATGAAGGAGGAAATATGACCTTAGCATCTATGCTCCAATTTTCTCACTTCTAAAATGAAGAAAATAATAATAAAGTTATTGTAAGTGTTAAGGGAATCTATCTATCTATCTATCTATCTATCTATCTGTCTGTCTGTCTGTCTGTATACCTATCTACCTATCCATCCACCAATCATCTATCTAGGGTTTAGAAAAGTACCTGGCATGTGCTAAGTGTTATTGTATGTGTGAACCATTATTACCTTAATCACAATCATTTTTTGTATTATTATGTGAAGAAACTTTGAAGGGATTATATCATGACATTTGAGAGTATGAAATATTTATCTAATTTAACATCAGTTTATGCCTTGATGTGCTAATGTTGAAAATCTTTGAAGATTGAGTGTGGAGTTTGAGTTAGGAATATTAAGCTCAATAAAGAATTCCAGTCCTGTGAAACTTGTATGTTAGCTAGAAACCTTTTTCTTCTTAGATCTATCATGTCATCATTGGGAGTATCAATACTGAAAACTGAAAGGAAATTAAGCTGGTATTTTTACTAATTTAGAGACAAAAAGGCCTATGTAATTTCCATATACCTTTTAAATAAAGACTCAGATTGTCGATATTGTTAAACTCTAAAATTATATTGTAGTTAAGCTTGAACAAAAACATTGTGGTAAATATTATTCTGCATAGTAAATGTATTCCTAGAAAGTTGCTTATTTATTTAATATTGGTTAGTTAAATTCACTTCCAAGGTTAGTAAGAAGGAACAGTCTACTGAAAGAAATATCATTTCAGATATAGTGTCTTAATAATGTATATTGCCTGGTATATTAGTAACTGCCCAGTTAATATTTCTATCTAGCTAATTAAAAATATTTTTATGTAGAGAGAGGGGTTGTGTGAAGAGAGAGAGAGACAGAGTGAAAGAGAGAACTGTTCTTGATTTGGGAATGAATACTACATTTTTCATAAGTGGAGTTAGTAGACTAACTATGAGTAATGTAACTTTTGACTATAATTTGTCAGTTACTGGTCTCTGAGGCTGGAAAAGAAAATGGCCCACTACATTGATAATAGTCTTCAAAATAAAATCTATTTGTTGAACAAACTTTCAAATTCTAATGGTGCAGAGCATTTGGTACATCAGAAATGTTTCTATTCATGCTATGTTCGTATTGAATAATATTTCTGTTTTAGCTCAACAGAAATTAAATAGAGCTGCATAACTAATTCTGAAGTAATCTTGATTTGCTATTTCATTAATAAGTAGAGTTATTTAAAATACTTAGTCACATTGTTGATTAAAGTACTTATCTTGCTAAATTCTGTAGAATAGGTTTGTTCTGGGACATTTTTGTGAATTGACAGTTTAACAGTTTCAAACATTTTCTATAGAAATTTGTGAAATCATGATTTATACCATTATTTTTATAACTAACACTATGAAATAAACATGCTACTATAGCAGAATGTGGAAATGCTGCATTCTACTTTGTGAAGTTATTACATATGAATGGCAAAGAGATATTATATCAATGATGTGCTTTTATTACTAGCTTCTGTTTTTACTAAGGATAATGGAAACCTTGTGTCTGGGCCTGTGAACACAGCTAATGTGACCTTTGAGGTGACTGACCTGTTGTGTTTTCACAATTGATAATAGTCTGCTAATGTGCAGGTGATCTGGAGAATAACAATCTACTAGCAAGATGGAAAATAACATTTGCAAAGTTAAGTTGCAGAAATTGAAATACTTTTGGATCAGGTCCTAGGCAAAAGTAATAAAAACAACCCTATTTAACCCTATTTAACCAAATATTTTGAGAAAAGAAGATATTAACAGATGACTGACTCATAATACTATTTTCAGGAAGAATTGTTACCTGGCTATAGGCTTGTCTACCAGGCTCCTGCATGATGAAATAAATGACTTCCTCAATTATAACATGTCAGTTTTTGCAAATGTGAAGGCATGGATTACAATCAATGCCTGAATTTCAGGTATTCTCAACTGTTGGCATTTGTGGAAAAGTAAATAATTTGTCTCTTAAGACCAAAAATTTGAAAACAGAGGTCAGGTTTCAAAAAGAAACAGAAAGAATAAGCAGTTTTGCTTATTTGACTTTTGGGGCATAGGAATGATTAATAGCTTCACTCTTCAACCACATTTGCCCTGGATTTACCTGGAGAGTAGTTTGCCAGCTCAAGGATTTTATGAATTTTACAGATAAATTTAAAGAAAACTTCATCTGCTAGACATTTTCAATGCTTGCAAAATACTTTTTAAAAAAATTATATGCAAGATTCTAGTGATATTTTCAATGAGTCAACACCAGTGTCTCAAACTAAAAACACTAATGACTTGTCGTCCTTCAATATGCAGGTCAAATTCCCTCATTGTGAAAGTACTGTATTATAAAAACATTCATTGATATTGCTCTCTTTTTATTTTGGAGAGAATAAAACCAAACAAAATAAAACAGAATAGAGTCAATCAAAACAAAACAATGAACATGGCACATGACTTAAAAAAAATAAAAGGAAATCAATAATGGCTGTCATAATACCTCTTGTTATCTTCAAAATAACTGCCCATACCTTCAGGCATAATAAAATCAAACAAAATAGTACAGAATAAAACCAATAAAAACAAAACAATGGAAGCAATACAGGACTTCAAAACAGTAGTAAAACAACAGTGGTTACCATACTGCCTCTTGTTATCTTCTAAGTAGTTGCCTATATCATCAGCCATAATACACTCAAACAAATCAAAATAGAATAAAATTGTTCAAAGCAAAACAATGAAAGCAACATAGGGCTTCAAAACAAGGTGATAGAATATCACTAATGGCTACCATAGTGTATTCTGTTATCTTTGAAATAGCTGTCCATCTCATCAAATATAATAAAATTAGACAAACCAAAATAGAATAAAACCAAACTAAGCAGAACAATGAAAACAATATGGGATTCAAATCACGATAATAGATTAGCAATGGCCACTGCCTTCCCTTTTTAGACACTTCCTCCCCTTTCACTTTTACAAAATGCATTGAGTATTTTGAATCCTATTAATTCCTTTAGTTTTTTGTACTAGGAAGACAACATAATGTTCATCCATGTGACTCTGGGTCATTTCATCTATGTGCATGATCTTAAGTTGTATCCATTTATTTGCAAGAGCCTTAAGGTTATCTTTCTTTATAGCTGAGTAGTTTTCCATTGTATAAAAATGCCATGTCTTTCTTGTCCACTCTTCAGCTAATAGGCAAGCTATCCCCACTTCTTTCTGGTTCCCTCTCACATAGAGCATTGTTCTCTCTCCTTTGACTTTCAGTCTATGAACCCCTTTCAAGTTACATGTGTTTCTTGTATAAAGCATATTGATGGATCCTGTCTCCTGATCCACTCTGCTGTGTTTCTTTTTATTGGTGAATTGAGGCATGCACTGCCTCATCTCTGCCATGCTATTTTCCTGCCATTGGCTACCTACTTTCGCTCTCTGTTCAATTGTCTGCCCTGCTTGGTGATACCCCTCTGCCACCGTTTCTGGAGCTGTGGTCTTTTTTATCTCTACCTAGAATGTCCTTCAGTATTCTTTGTAGGGTTGGTTTGGTGGTCATGAATTCCTTCAGTTGTTCTTTGTCATGGAAGTATCTTGTTTATCCATTAATTTTGAAAGATAGTTTTGCAGGGTATATCAATCTGGGTTGAAAGATTTTTCTTTTGTAACTTGAAATACTTCATTCCAAGCTCTTCTTGACTTAATGGTTTGTGTTGAGAAATCTGTTGTGATTCTGATGGGTTTTCCTTTATAGGTTGTCTGTTTCTTTTCCCTAAAAGCTTTTAATATTCTGTTTTTGTGTTAAATTTCTGGGATCTTGATTTTTATATGTTTGGGTGTAGATTTATTTTGGTTATGGCTAGCTGGAGTTCTATATGCTTCACTTATCTGAATGTCACTTTCTTTTCCCATGCTTGGGAAGTTTTCTGATATTATTTCTGTAAATAGACTTTTAATATATTTGTATTGACCCCAGCTTTTTCACTCATACCTTTTATTTTTAAGTTATGTTTCTTTGGGTCGTCTTGCAGCTCTTGAATTGTTAGTTCTAGGTTCCTTGTTATTTTTAAGAGATCTTTCCTTTCACAATCACAAGTTGCAACCCTGTCTTCAAGGTTTGAAAGTCTACCTTCAGTTTCTTTCAAGTGGTTTTGCCAGCCTTAATGGAGCTTTTGATTTCCTGGATAGCTCTTTGAATCTGATTCATGTATTCTAAATCTTATTTGTATTGTTCATTCAAGGTTTCCTTCATTTTCCTATGCGCCTCCGTTTTTTATCTGTCTTCTTTAAAGATGCCTAGCAATTCTTTTATTATGTTTTTCATTTCTTCTTTTACCTAAGTTAGTATTTCTGTTCTAGTTTCTTTTATAGCCTCACAAAATTGTTTCTTTACTTCAGTTACTATCACCTCAGAAACTTCAGATGTGCAACTCCAGATCTCCTCGTGTTTGTCTCTCCTGGACTTGCTCTGCTTGGATTGGAGGCCAGAGACTACCTTTTGCTTCTTTGTCTTGTCATATTCCTGGGTTCTTCTGGGCAAATGTGTACTGGGGTCCCAGGCACTTCCCACATTGGCTATAATTTCTCTGAAGTGAGATTGTTTGGTACCTCTAGCCAGTACTGACTATGGATATCTGATGGTAGCCATTGGGTGCACTGGTGCAGGGCTGTTTGCTGCTTTTCCCAGTCTGTGTTGCCTCCCTGATGGCTGGTGGAGTGTGTGCAGGTGCAGGGTTGGCCGCTGCCTGCAAACCTGGGCTGATCACCAGAGAGGATCCTCCACTACTGCCATTGGAGCATGCTTGGGCTGGTGCTTCCAGACCAAGCTGACTACTAGAAGGGAACCTCAGCAATTGCCGCTAGAATGCACGCAGGGGCAGGGCTGGCTGCCGCCTGTGGACCTGGGTTGGTCACTGGTGGGGATCCTCTACTACCGCCCCAAGAGTGTGTGTGGTGGTGGGGCCAGCCATAGCCTTCAGACCAAGCTGGCTACATGCAGGGAACCTCCGAGATGGCCCCTAGAATGTGCACAGGGGCAGAGCTCAGTCTGAGCAATTTCCGCGGGTCAGTGCCCAGCTAGGAGCTGCTGGAGCAAGCCGGGAGCAGTTCTGGTTCTGGGTTTATCCAGCCTGATTCTAAAATGGTTCCCGGCTAATTACTGTCTCCCACAGGAGGACCGAGTCCTCTGCACTCACCACCAGCCAGTTCAGTCTTCCAGGTCTGCTGCTCCCATCCACTGCCACTCTCCTCCAATGCTGCCTCTCTCTGCAGAGGCCTCCAGGGTTGCCACCACCATGTCACCTTGATCGTGTGTCCCCAGGTTCTAGCAGCTCCTCTCGCATAGTGGGTCTGGCTCCAGGCAAAGGTGCCACCAGCTACTGCCTTCTTCTTTGTTTAAGATTTTCTTTTTACTCTTTCTGTGGGCTTCAATTCTCACTTTAGATTCTTTCTGGGTCCAGAGGGGACCCACTTCCTTCCTTTTTGTCTTCCCTATGATGCTGTATTCCAGCATCTGGGCTGTATCCCTTAGAGAGGTTATTTACTATGCTGCTTACTGTTCTGCCATCTTCCTGGAAGTTCCCATTCATTGATATATCTCTGATTGTAGTTGAGATTAAAGATAGTCCCTAACTAGTGAATATTCAGTTTAAAACTTCTGCAGAAACCTTTTCCCCTTTCAGCAATTACATGGTTATTAGTACTATGTATGTAGCTTTGTTGATATAAGTTTAGTGAATAAGATTAAAGGGTGTGCTTTTAAAGTTCCATTTGAAGGCCGGGCGTGGTGGCGCACGCCTTTAATCCCAGCACTCGGGAGGCTGAGGTAGGCGGAGCGTTGTGAGTTCGAGGCTGCCTTGGGCTACAACGCAGCACAAGGCCGACCTGAGCTACATAGTGCGACCCTGCCTCAAACAACCAGGGCTGGGAGTTTGGCTCCGTGGCTTAAGCGCCTGCCCTGGCAGGCGCAAGGGTGTGAGTTCAATGCCCGGTGCCACAAAAACAACAACAACAAAAAAAGTTCCATTTGAAGGAGTGATAGGTGAAGTTTTGTGAATGTCTCATGTTTAGCCCTTGGAACTGTGACTGCTAGCAGTAGTGCAATGCTCTTCCTCCATATGATCGTAGAACTTTGAGTGTCAGAAGGGGACAGTTTGTTCTTGAGATTCTCCGATAAAGCCAAATGCATATTTTCTTACAGAAATTAGAATATTATAATTCAATACTCAGCTATGAATGGACTGGCCTACGAGTCTAACCACTATTGTTATCAATGTTTCTATGGGAAGGTGTATCCTAAATTTGAAGATAAATCCATTTGTGTGTTGGAAACTTCTGATATTCCAAAGGTGATAAGAATGCATTACTTTAGCATGAGAGGGAATTTGGTAGTCATCTATTTCAAAATTATTATAGAGATAGGACAGAATTCTACAAAAAATGTGAATCCAGTACAGTTACAAAAATATGATCCCTCAGAATTGGGTCTTGAAAACATTAGGGGCAAATCCAGTGTTATCTACAGCTTTATTTCTTTTAAGTTCCAAGATGTTGATTTTTAAAGTTTTCATAATGCTGTGAGGTGCAGTTTCAGGAATCTATCAATAGAGAATTTTCTGGGGATATTTCTATGAAGATTTCTGTATCACCAACCAGTGTTATTTGATATGCAGATTAAAAGATCAATATGAATGTGTATTTTGTTGAATTTATTGCTGTGTTGCTCTGTTAACTCCAGTATAGTGTTGAAAATTTGTTATGGTGGATAAGTTATTGCCAAAAGTGGCTATTATTAATTCTAAGTTGATGAATATTTACGTTCCCAATTATGTATGTTTCCCTGACCCTTTTATGTGTTCTTCCTCTACAGTTTATTATACTATGTAACAGTGGACAATAATATATGCTCGATATATGTAGTATTATTCTATTGACTTAAAAAAAAACTAATCATCACCTGGGTGTAGTGGCCTATGTTATCCCAGCATTGTGGAAGGCTAAGAGAGGAGGATTATAAATTGCCCAGCCTGGGCACCCTAACATTTTAGTGAAACCCTATCTAAAGATGAAAAAAATAGTATGGGTGATAATAGCTCAGTGCAAAGACTCTGAGCTTAATTGCCAGTACTGTAAACCAAACCAAACCAAACCAAACTAATCACCAAAGTGATCTTTGGAAAAATGCATTGTATTTACTTGTGATTTTTTTCTTGATATCTAATTGGTTATAAAGCTGTTAGTAGGGAGACTATTTTTAAAAACGACATTGAACAAATTTATTGTTAAGTGACATAGAATAACTATTCTATTATATGAGCACTTTCCTTTTAGTGTTTAAGATTATTTATTTTTTATTTATTTTTTATTTTTTTACGATGGGGTCTCACTATGTAGTTCAGGCTGGCCTTCAATTCACTATTTAGCCCAGACTGGCCTTGAACTCCAAGTGACCTCCTGTCTCAGCCTGTGGAGTATTGGGGATTTTCTTACTACTTGTCTCTTATGTTCAAAAAGGCTCCCTAAAAGACAAAATGAAAGATTAGAGATTTTATTCTTGCATTAAAGAAAAATTGCATGTTTTCAATGAGGGTGTGCTACTGTCATTCAACCTTTTCTACTGTAAACATTTTTAACTTAGGGTAAAATATGTGGTAACCCCTTGCTGCTGCTGAAAAGGAGTGACAAGGAGGAGTCAATAGGTGACTTCACCTTTGACTTCTTGAGAATTCAGATTTTAGAATATGTATTTCAAGATCTCAAGATGAAAGATCTAAAAATTTTAATCTTCATTGAGCTTTCTATTATTCCTCTATCTTAACTTTTTAAAGATAAACAGGCTTTTAGCCACTGTAGTCATTTATGATCTTGCTCAGTTTAACAGGCTAAATTATGCTCAAAATATTAAAGATATATTCATTTAGTTTAAATTATTATGTTTCCATTGCAAAGTACTGATATTATATACTTTTGATTTATGTTGAACATTTTTATGATTTTTTTGCTGAATGAATATAATCAGTATGCTAAGTATTATGTTTTAAATGGATGCCAATCTGTAATTTTATGTCTAGGTATTTTTTTGAATGATACAGGGCATCAATATTAAATGAAATTTTAATTCAGTGATTTCATTTTCTTGAAAATATTTCTATCAGAAATTCATATTATGCTGTATTATGCTGAACATGATGAAATGTTCTTCTCTCTTTCCCTTGTTGTGTACTTATTGCAGCAATCACCAAAACATTCAAAAGTTTAATTTAAATTGAAATGTTCCTACATAGAATAAACAGAATATCTCACCTGTAAAGGGTGATTACATTCTGTAAATTTAAGACTCTTGTAATTTATAATTCAGCTTTGCATGCCCCAGTGCTTGAAAGCATTTGGCATTTCATGCCTGAAAAGGTATTCAGGGTATTTTTGAACTTTGTAATTTTATCACTGAGACCAGAAGGTGATATTGAGACTGTGCTTTATTTTGGGCTTCTGTTATGTCTATGTCTATTTTGATACAACAATTTTCTTCACTTACTCTGAAATATATGCTATTTAAAAGATTTTAAATCATGATATAATGGACTTGTTCTCAGTAGTATTCAGTAGTTGAGATTTGATTAAGGAAACTGTATGACACAAAGTTTTATTATTAAGTGTGTTTAAGAAGTTTTATTATTAGATATATTTGTACATTAGATACCAGATGAACATTTGTTACAGAAATGAGCAAAGGTTTTTGATTTTAGAGCATCAAATTTAGAGCCCAGTACAGATAAGATTAGTCACAAGATTATCAGGCAATTATTTGTTTTGTCTCATTTCTTGAGCAGAGTAGTGGTTACAGAGGTTTCTTTAGGGATTAGTTCTAAAACTAATCATTTCTTCTTTAATTTGAAGAGGTAATGTATGGAGAAACTTATTCATTGGAATAAAAAGCCCAAACATTTTCAGGTAGTAGATGGTAATAAAGAATGGCTAAGATACAAAAGATAGTAAGTAAGAAAAATGGCAAAAAA
>RJWM01030686.1:0-11830 GCA_004363535.1 Dasyprocta punctata
TTTTCTAATTAAACAATCAAGTGGGTTTAACATAATCCAAAAGAAATCCTTGTTTGATGACCTCTCTTTGGTACTTGAGGACATGACAGACAGGATCTGAGACCGGGACACACAAAGCGTCTGAGGTGGGGTGAGACTGGGCGTTCTGCTGTCTGGGTACAACCATGTGTCACAAGGTGAGCCCTCACCTCGGCTGGGATCAGGCACAAGTCAGACTAGAAGTCACCCTCTCAAGAAAGCAGGAAGGGATGGGATGGCCAGTGAGCCCCAGATACAGCACCCAGGATGGAGGGGGCGGGTTCTAGAGACATCAGGACACCTGCTTCCCTGAACTGCTCCTGCCCAGGTACCCTGGGACCGGCTGGAGCAGGGCCCTGAGGGATAAGCCAAGGCAGTAGTGGTGCTGGCCATGGGGTAGGGACAGGACTGTGCAGGTGGCTGCCTGCTCCAAGTCGGAAGCAATTGAGTAACAAGGCCAAGGCTGCTAATGAGACTTTCAGTGCTACAGGGTTCAGAAAAGGCAGCACCAAGAGGAACCCTCACTGGAAATCTATCCAAACTCCACTGCTCGACTAGCGGCTCACAGGTCAATCACTCCCAGCCAGAGTGAGCACCCTACTCTCTTAGGAAATTCATTGCACAACAGAGCAGCTCTGACACATGGGAAGTCCTTCCCAAAATCTTGCACAAAACCTGTCTCCCTGTGAGTCCTATGATTGTTCCTTGTTCTGCTCTGTGGTGCCTCACAAAACCAATCAGTGCCCAGGCAGTGAAGCCCAGAGGTCAGCCTCTGCATTGCTCGGGCCAATTTTTCCCCACATAGCTTGGGCCATCAGAAACCATGTGTTCCTCCAACCCAATGCATGTGCCATGCTGAGGGATACTACTCAGCCATGAAATCGGGTCAGGCTAAGAAGACCAACCACAACAAGTTTAGGGAGGACGTAGAGCAAGTAGGACTCTGTATGCTGCTGTGGGGTTGTAAAATGACACAGTCACTCTAGACATAGTCTGCACATCCCAGCCCTTCCATGCTAGAAGTGAAGGCATATGTCCAGCAGACATGCACATCCAATGCTGCTAGCAACTTTATGTTTAGGAGCCAAAAACTGGAGCCGGACGTGGTGGCACATGCCTTTAATCCCAGCACTCGAGGAGGCTGAGGTAGGAGGAGCATTGTGAGTTCGAGGCCAGCTTGGGCTACAACGCGAGCGCAAGGCCAGCCTGAGCTACATAGTGTGAGCCTGCCTCGAAAAACCAGGGCTGGGAGTTTGCCTCAGTGGCCTAAGCGCCTGTCTGGCAGGCGCGATGATGTGAGTTCAATCCCTGGTGCTGCAAAAAAAAAAAAAAAAAAAAAAAAAAAGCCAAAGACTGTGAACCACCCAAACATCCATGCAAGGGTAGGGGAAAAACAAATCATGGTAGATCCATATAGTAAAATACTACTTGGTGGGGAAAAGGTACACAGAGCAGTGGGAACAAATCACAGTACCAATTATGTCGAATGAAGGAAGCTAGACACAGAAGTCTACACACTGTGCAGTTTCATTTATTTAAATGCCTAGAAAAAGTGGAGTGATCTATAACGACAGAAAATAGAGGAATGTTTGCCTGGGAGCAAGAGCAGAAAGAAAGATGAGTGAGTGTCTACAGAGAATAAGAAAATTTGGGAAGTAGATGGAAATGTGGGGTGTATTGGTTGTGGGGCAAACTTTTGCTGGTGTGTATATCTGCCTGTCCAAACTCACCAGGTCATATACTTATAATATGACCGAGTAATATGAGACCCAGTAAATACGTACCCTGTATTTTGAGTTGTTTCTTAGAAACTCTATCATGCAATCCCTTATTTGAACGATGGGACAAACTGTAGCCAGGAGCCTGGCTCCTGGGCCTGGTTTGATGCCCTACTTCTAATCAGCAGATGGACAGGCTGGACTGGTGCTGCGTGAGAACCACCTCCCCCGCAGGTTTTCACACTGTTCATTTCTGACTCTGGAAACTTTCTTCTGGTATTTACCAAGGTCAGCAGCAAGTGAATGGCAGAACCAGGATTTAAGGCCACGTGTCCTTCCTTCCTCCCAGGGCCAGTTCTCCTTCCCCACAGTGCAAGGAGAAACAGAAACCAAGGCTTGTGGGGCGCTTGTGGTTCTCCAAGCTGCTTGACATCTGTAATCTCATTTCCTGGATTAATCCCATTTAACACAGCTGAGTGTGTAATGGATAAGACCAGGCTGGGAGAATATACAGCTTGTTTGTTTGTGGCAGGCATCATATTGATGGCTTGGGGCCCAGGCTGGGCCAATTGTTAGCTATCTTAACTAACCCTCCAGGGTTAAGCACCCTGAGCTTTGGAGTCAAAGCAGATCTGGGCTGAAATCCAGGACTACACTTACTAGTGGAAGACCCTGAACAAACCATTTAACCTCAGTTTTCTCTCTCTGTAAAATGGGCAACACAGTAGCAGTCTCCACATAGTGCTGCTGGAAAGATTAAAGGGGACGTCAGCATCCGCACATGACAAACACTCCCAGTCTGGCCATGAGCATTAGTATCCTTATTCCTACTGATCTTCCTAGTGTTGTCCCCATTTTACCAGTGAAGAAACTGAGGGGCAGGGAGGCAAAGCAATTTGCCCAGGATCACAAGGAAAACAAGTAGGAGAGCAAGGATTGTACCCCAAGTTCCCTATGTGGCCGCAAACCCAGGTCTCGACACCTGGTACCACACAACCTCATGTTTGGGCCTGGGCGACAGATGCAACAGGGTTTGTATGATGCGAAGTCGTGACAAAGACCCCTCCAGCCTACCCAGTCACAGTGAGAGCTGTACCTCGCCTCTCTCAACCCTGGGCTCTGCCCCTGAGAAAACCAGGACAGTGCTGGGTGTGTGATGACGCCCACCTGCAACCACAGCACTCTCGAAGCAGGAAGGTTGCAAGTTCAAACCCAGCCTGGGCAACTTAGTGACTTAGCAATACCTTGCCTCAAAAGAATAAAAAGAAGACTGAGGATATAGCTCAGTACAAAGGCCCTGGGTTCAATTCCCAGTACTAGAAATAAAAATAAATAAATTAAAATAAAAAGACACCTCAGCAAGGACACAAGCTCTGATGCATGTGACAGAGGACAGAATAGTGGTCACCTTGGAGGATCATCTGCGAGGGGGCACTAGGGAGTCCCAAACCCAGGCAATGGCTGCACAGTTGTAACTTCCGTAAAATTCCACTGAGCTGTGTCTCTGAGACTGGCCTAGGTTACTATTCGTAAGTTACACCTCCATTTATAAATAGCCCTGGAGCTTTCCCAAATACCCAAGCTTACATATGGGCATACAGGGGAACATGGGCACACCTGCCCAGTCTCCAGCTGCACCTGCCCTGACCACAGTGCCCACAGGCAGCCCTTACATGTGATGCCTGGGCAGCACACCCTGGTACCCAGCACCCCAGAGTCCTCACCTGGGCAGACACACCTGAACACAGGCACACCTGCTACAGTGGCCCTGGGGATTTCAGCAGGTGCTCCAGAGAAATATGGACAACTGACAGGTTTGCTGATGAGAGGACTGGCCAGCTCCCCAGCCAGGGCTTCCTGAGGGAGGAAGGTTCCCTCCCTTGGCCTGCATGGGCTATTGGAGGTTCTCATCAGGACAGCAGGTCCTGTACAACCTGCAGCACCAGGAAATCTGGGGAGAGGAGAAACCAGGGTCCTGGGAGGGGGGGCTCCTGCCTGGCTTTCCCTCCTTCTAGGGCAGAACTGCCAGATCAATCATGGGGTCAGCCAATGAGCACATCAGTCCCCAGGAGGCCAGGATGGGGAGTCCCAGTGGACAGGGACCTGCACAAAGCACACTGGGTCATTGTGGCAGGACGGTGTACCGGTTACACAAGTGAGTTTCAGAGCAGGGGACCCAGCCTTGTCACCTGGCTATTTATGAGCTGTGTGACCCTAGAAAAGTTACTTAAGCTCTCTGGGTCTCTGTTTGTCCACCTATTAAAGGGAGATGACATTACCTATTAGAATAATGTAACACGGTAGGAAAACTAGGGGAGGGAAGTAGGGAGGGAGTTGAATGGCAAAGTCACCCGAGCCCTGGGCAGAGTAAGCACCCCACAGCATGAGTCATTTTACCAAGTGCCCAAGGGCAGAGGCCTCCTGGGGATACTGGGTGTCTCCAGGGATTGCCAAGTGACAGCCCACAAGTCCCCATGCAGTCCACAAATGGGCTTTGTTTGGCTCACAGTGTCTCTCTTCTCCTTCTTTCTTTTTTAATTGTTGCCAACATTTGAAAATCAGATTTCACATGCAAAATCCAAATTTTCTGCTTCTCTTGAAAAGTTGAAAGATTTGGCAATCCCAGGCCTGCCTTCCTGCTTGGCAACTGCCAGCCAGAGCCAAGTGGCCTCAGCACAGCTTACCCCAGCCTCTCAAGCTGCTCAGCTGAGCGCTGGCCTCTGCACCTGTGCCCTCAGATGTGCAGGGAGGATCAGTCAGTACACAGCTGCACCTAGGACTAGGGTCACCTGACTTCCCATCCTCCTGAGCCCTGAACGCTCCTGCCTCTGCAGGCTGACTGGGGAAACAAGGGTTTTACCTGGCTTGACCCTTACTCTTCTGAGCCTCCATATCTCCATCCGTAAAATGGGATAATAACTCTCCTTCCCTCCCTCCCTCCTTGGCAGCTGTGAGGATAAACTGTCAACCGGCACACAGTAGTTGCTTGATAACCCCTGCCATTCTTATTGTTATCAATAACAGTAACCTCCTAGCAGGTATGATATGTGCTCATGACCTCATTCATTGCTTGCACCACCTTCGATGTCACTCTCTTCAGATCCATGTGACACAGAGGTAAACTGAGGCTCAGAGGCCAGGAGTATGACTCATGCAGCCAATGAGTCATGGAACCAGGATTTCAGATTCCCACCCAACTTCAAGCCAGGATTGTCTGGCACCAAAACAGCGTCTGTAGCGTCCACACAAGGTTGTTGAGGACCTACTGTATGGTGGCACCAAGGATATGGCAGGGATTGAGATAGACAAGTCCTAGGCCTGACAGAGCCCATAGGCTGGAAATCCAGTTGGGTAGCAAATGGAGACCAAGTGGCTCCTGATCTGGCCCCAGAAGGTGCTGGGAAGGAAAACTGAGGAGGGGACTGGAAAGTGGCTGGAGGGATCACAGCAGGTGCCTTCATTAGAGCAGTCAGTGTGGCCGCCCAGGCAGGGAACAAGAAACAGAACCTGAAGGAAGAGAAGGAACCACTCGTACGCCAACCGCACTAAGCAATGGAAGCAGAAAGGAGCCACAGTGAAGGTCCCTGAAGCAGAATGAGCCTGGTGTTTCCCGCAAGGAAGAAAGGCCAGGGCCCTGGAGCAGAGGGAGGAGCCAGGCTTGGAGGGGAAGTCAGACAGGTGGGCAGGGGCCGATTACCAAGCAACTGAGCGTCTGGATTAAAAAGAACCAGAGCCTCCGCTCTTCATCCAGGACAAGCCGTGTGCCAAGCTCTCCACTGCACACTGTGTCTGCAGGACCCCACTCACCCTCCCCAGGCAGCTGTGAGCTACAGAGCTCTGTCCCTATTGGTCAGGTGAGGAAACAGAGGCTCAGAGGTACAAGGGTTTGCCTGAGGACACCAAACTAGGAAAAATGGGTGCAAGCCTGGAACCCCCGTGTGACTCAAAGTCAAGCTAAGTCAGGCTCTCTCCACACACCCCCTACCAAGGGACACATACCAGACCAGTGGCCTTGGTGCGACCTGTTGAGGACTGCAGTGGCCCTTCCCATGCCTGACAAGACTCTTGCTGAGTCAGTAAGGCTCCTGTGGCTCTGTCCCTGGTAACCCCAGGCCTCCAGCTTCCTGACATGGGCAGGCACGGCGCCCGGATGGATGCCGACACACGCACATGGACACAGAGGCTGGCACACAGCAGCCCAGCCAGCAGGCAGGAGAGGGAGGGAACAGGAGGCCCATTGGGGAAACAGTGCCAGCTACAGGTAATGAGCTTCCAGGTCCCAGGGAGTGTGGGCTCCCCATCCTCCTCACTCCACTGAGGGGCCCCAGCCACTCCCCGGGCCAGAAGCCCGGGCAACCTTTGGTACACAACTCTCCTCTACTTCCCCTTCTAATCTGCAGTGGAGCCTGTCCATTCTGAGTCCATCCTGCCCCTGGCATCCACCCTTTCTTCTACCAGGGCTGCACCCCCACCGGCCCCCACCTGACACTAGACACCCAAGGGCAAGTCCTGGGAGCTTGTGGGCAGAGAACTCGGTTTAAACCATTTATGGGGTGGAGTAATGTCACCAGCCCAGCCCAGGACACCTGCTGATGGACGCCAACAGCACCCTTCAGGTCAGACACACACACACACACACACACACACACACACACACATCTTAAGTTTCCATTTCATGGCTATCAGGTTGCAGTGCCGCTGCTCCAAGACAAAACAGGAAATCCCACGACTGGGCCAGCCAGATGGGGTCGAGAATCTGAAACCCCCTCTGCTGTCCGCAAGCCTCATCTCAAACTCAGCTCCTGCACGATGGAGCCCCCCCACCTTTTCCCTCTCCGCCGGCAGGCACGCGCAGGACCCAGCCCTGCATCCGGGGCCTCAATTCCTGCTCTGCGCAAGCTCTCCTACCCCTCGCAGGAACTCGTATCTCTATCGGTAAATTGGGATGGGTGATCTGTGGAGGTTCTCCCACTTCAGAATCTCCTTCTTTTATGGACCTTCGGTTCCCAAAGATTCAGGTACTGCTCTCCAAAGGTGCGATCAGCAACAGCCAGCAGGGGGCGCGCAGGCTTCGTTTGCACGGAGTCTGCTTCCAGAAAACCAGGAGCTGGGGTTTGGGAGGACTAGGAACGCGGAGCCCTTGCCTTAGCCCCTTCCTAACCTAGGCAGACACCTCAGGCTGCTAAGGCCAGCACTCTGCGCCTTATGCACGTGCAGTGGACGGAGAAGTCTACAAACAGGGAACCTCTCACTTCTGGGGAGGGCCTGGACAACTGCCTGCCCTGGACAACTCTGGAGTTGCTCTCTCTGGACCCCCGGTGCCGTTTGCTTACTGGACCGATGCGTTGCTGGCTAGCTCCCTGAGCGGGCGGTTGAGTGGGTGGAAGAAAGCCAACTACAAGCTGCGCAAACAAGTAAATAATTTAATGCAGAAGACCCCTGCGGGTGGAAAAATCACTTTTAAAAAGACTTTTTGAATCTCCTTAATTCTTACATGTTGATAGATATTTTCGATGCTCTTTATACTTGGAAGTAAATTTTATTGTACAAAATTTTTTTGAAAAAATATTTATTTATTGAGGTCTCAGGTTGGCTTCAAGATCTGACTGGATCCTGGGCAAACTCCTTTGGACCAGGTGATATCAACCTCACTTTACAGAGGGGGAACCTGAAAGCTCAAAGAAAGCAAGTAAATGCCCCACAGTCACAGCAAATAAGTAGAAGAAGCAGAATTCTAACTCCAGTTCGCTTCACTCTTCACTCTGCTATCAGCCAAGCCCCAAGGCCAGGCCCCACTTGACCCCCAGCCCTCTGGGTGGCCCCCAGCCCTCTAGGTGACCCCAAGAAGGAGACAGATGCAGGCAAGGCCCACGTCACTGGCAGCCCTGATCCTAGCTTCTCACTAATTCTGTCCTGACTCTCAATCTGAGTGAGATTCTGAAAGGTGGAAATGTTGCTTGAGGCGACACAACTGATAGTGCTAGAGGCAGGATTCAAACCAAGCACTGGGACCACCTAGCCCAAAAGCCCAAGCTTTTTGCTGTGGCTGAGCTCGCTTCCTCCCCTCCTCCAGTCACGCCAAAAGGGTCTCTCCTGGCCAAGACTCAGCTAGTGTCACCTTGAAAATGTGACAACTGTGACCTGATCAAGCTATCTGACACAGAGCTAAGGCCACAAAAGTACAGGGGTCCCTAGACCTTTGTCCTAACCTGGGCACTCACTCTCAGGGTTTGGGAAAATCCTTTAGTAGCTCAGTGCCTCGGTTTTCTGAGTAAATGAGCTGATATTAGTAAAATGAATAAAATGAGCTGAGAGTACCAAGGTCCCCAGGAACCCCTGGTGCACACAGGGGCTTGTTTCACACTAGTTCCACCCCTCTGACCTTCTAAAGCTGGCTGATTAGAGATCTAGCTGAGGGAGACCTTCCATCCATTCATCTGTTCATTCATTCACTCAGCAAACCTCCAGGCACCAATGACTGTGCTAGGCCTGAGCTTGGAAGAAGGCAGCCCAGAGAAGCCCAGTTTGCTGTGTGATCTTGGGCAAGTCACTCTCCTGAATGTGCTTCCATTTATTTATTTTTATAAAATAGGATGGACGTGGTTCCTGCCTCTGGGGCTGTTGGGGAAATTGGAAATGAGGCCAATGAGGTCCCAGCACAGGAGCTGGCACAAAGAAAGAGCTGAGTGGTAGCAGCTACCTGGATACCACTAGAAGTGTTCCAAGTAGTCAAATCATTGGTGTACAATGGAGTCACTGCTGATTCTGGGGCCAATAAGGCTCTGGAGGAGTTGGGGTGAGGGACACAGGGGAAGCAGCAACAGTCAGGGACGTCTGCCCAGAGGAGTCGCCATTGGATGGCTAAGTAGGATTCTGCCCTGAGGAGGAGGGGAGACCCCTGCAGGGGAGGGGACAGCACATACCCAAGCTCAGAGGCAAACGGAGGCTCAAGGGGTGCTCATTGGTTGTGTCTGGGGACACTTTGAGACACTGAGCTGGGTTCGTGGTGGGAAATCGTGGCGAACCGCCTTGTTGGTTTGTCGGGGACTGGGGACTCTCGGGGAATAGGGACCCTCTCCAAGAGCAAGAGAACCTAGGAGTGAGGCTGAGAAGGATGATCCAGGAGGCAGGTCTGGGAAGATGGACAGCCTGAGGTGAGACTCAGGGATAAAGAGAAAACGCCTGAGGCGCAGACCTTATTCGAACAAGCCCCCAACCTCCCTCCCAGGGACGCGAGCTGGGGTAGGGCAGGGGACAAGGTGACCGTGACCTCTGCCGGCCGGGATGAGAGCTGAGGCCGGGTGGGGAGGGGGCTGCCCGCACACTGAGTCACTCAGCTGATTGGATTTCTGAGAAATTGCTCCCCTCCCCCCTGCCCACCAGCCAAGGCTGCTCCATTAAAGCCGCACTGTCCCTTGCTGGGGACAAGAGCCCAGGTATTGAATAGAACCCAGTGGGGCACACAGGGACAGGTACATGGCCCTGGAAGTGCTGGTGCTCGGGGCTGACCACGGGGGCCAGATGCTCAGGGGAACAGATGCCAGAGCTGCCCAGCCTGCTTCAGACCCCAGCCCTCCTTTAAGGACTCTGTCATCTGAGGCCAGCTCTCCAGGGACCAAACACCTGCCTGCGACAGAGGTGGTACTGAGAATTAGTCATTGAGACCCTGTGCGTGCTGGGATCAGCAGGTGGTGGGCACTGCTGTCAGGCTTGAGTGGGGTCACCTACTCCAGCACCTCAACTCAACCCTCAGCCTTCAGGGGCTCCCAAGGTAAAACCCAAGCTCTTTGCTTGGCATCTGTGCTATTCACAAGGTGCCCACTGCCCTCTCCTCCCGCTCCTCTCCAGCCCCTCCCCACTGCTTCTCCTGCAGGGAAGACCCTCGCCCATGCCCCTCCCCTGCCCCTTCTTGTTCCCCAGGATGGTTCCCGTTCTCCCCTGTGCCGCAGAGCATAGCGCTACCATGTGCCACTTGCCGTTTACATGTGTTTCTCCCTTACAAGATGGGACCCTGACTGTGAGGATTGCGTCCAGATTCTAGGGCCCAACATGCCTGCGGGCATCAGCTAACAGTGGGTGACTGAGTGGGCACAGAGGCTCTAACAGGCCTGGCCATAACCATCATTTAGTGAGCATCTACTATGATAGGCCCATGGTGGCTGCTGAGTCTGCAGCAGCCCATCCATCCTCACAGCCCTGGGGTGAAGCGTACTAAGATGCCCACTCTATGGATAGGGAAACCAAGGCTCAAGGATGAGGCCACTCAGGCAAGGGGCAGAGATGAGAGCGTAGGTCTCTGACTTGCAGACAAGCTCCTGGCTGCTGTCCCCACTCTCAAGGGGACCTCAGGCTCTCCTGCACCCCCTGAGGCCTCACCCAGTTTGGCAGCTGACAGACTCACTGGAACTCACATCCTGTCTGGGTACAGAGAAGCCACACAGGCCGACAGACTTGGTTCAAGCCCTGCGGCCAGGTCTCCCAGCTGTGGGCCTCTGGCAGGTTATACACGGACAAACTTCTAAGGCCCAGCTGCCCCAAGGGCACATGAAAAGGACCCAGAGGTATTGTGCGAGTGAGCTCAGCAGGGGGAACCGTGCCCGGCTCCCCAGGAGGAGCTGATGTTTTGCTATGGACTGGACAACTAAGACAGGCATTTCCCTGTTTTACAGATGAGCAAACTGAGGCTCCAAAAGCGGAAATGGGCTGCCTAAGGTCACACATGTAGTGACACAACAGCATCCAAACCATTGTTTTTGCCAGATCTAGTACTTTTCCCCAAATCCTTCCCATTCTAACACTAGCCAGCATCTACTGAGCACTTGCTGTGTGCCAGTTCCTGGCCTTTTACTTGAGCTAACTCTTTTTTTTTTTTTTTTTTTTTTTTTTTTTTGTGGCACCGGGGATCTAACTCAACCTTGCACCTGCCAGACAGGTGCTTAAGCCACTGAGCCAAACTCCCAGCCCTAGTTTTTTGAGGCAGGATTGCACTATGTAGCTCAGGCTGGCCTTGTGCTCACGTTGTAGCCCAAACCTGCCTTGAACTCACAACGCTCCTCCTACCTCAGCCTCCCGAGTGCTGGGATTAAAAGCATGCGCCACCACACCCGGCTTGAGCCAACTCTTTTAGCAATAGCCCCTCCATGGGCACTGTGGCCCCAGTTTGCAGAGGCTTGAGGTTTCAGGCACAGTCCCCAAGGTCCAGGCTGACTGCAGACCTCAGGTCTTAGCAGCAGGTTGGGAGTGAGGTCAGCGATAGGTAAAAAATCAAGGGCCAGAGGGTGCAGGAGAGCAAGCCAGGGCCTCCCCAAGGCCCCCAGCAGGTCCCCAAGGATAGATCAGGGGCTGCAGGATGCACCTTCCACCAGCCATGGCCGCCTGCGGAAGGCAGGGCTGCAGAGCTGCAGGGCCTGGGAGTCGGAGCCTTGCATTCTGAGCACTTTGGCCCCGGCACCCTGCTGCCTACCTTGGTCTCCCCCAGCTCCGGTCCACCCTCCCCTGGGACTGGGATGCATCTTCATTCCTTCTCCTCTGTAGCAGGGCTCCATGCCAGACCCTGCCAGCCCCAAAGATGCAGCCCTGGCCCGGAAGGCCTGATTAGCACGCATCCTTCGGTAATGAGATTAATGAAAATTATAGCTCACATTTGTGCCGTGCTGCCAATAGTCACCATAGGGAACGCTTTGCAAGCATTAACTGGGGCACCCTCCCCACAACTCTCGGGGAAGCCCTGACATTCCCTGCATTCCACAGGCAAGGAAACTGAGGCCAAGGTCACGTGCTATGTGCTATTAAGTACATGCCCTGGGCAGTGGCTGTTTGGAAGCTCATTTATGGTGCACCTACTTCATTTTAAACCTCACCACCATCATCAAAGAAAGTTACTCCTGTTTTTTTGCAAATTAAATTATGGAGGTTGATGCAGACAGGAGGTTGCCACCCCATCTGTTGGGCTTTGAATCTGGAGTGAAGACTGTTACCAAAGCCCATTCTTGCCTCCAGACACAAGCCTACCTGTTCTGGGGCTACTGGAGCACAGATAAGGATGTATCAGGATGTAAGAGCTGATATTTGGTCACATTTGAACTGGGCCTTGA
>RJWM01030686.1:11930-23159 GCA_004363535.1 Dasyprocta punctata
TTTTTTTTTTTTTTTTTTTTTTTTTTTTTTTTTTTTTTTTTTTTTTTTTTTTTTTTTTTTTTTTTTTTTTTTTTTTTTTTTTTTTTTTTTTTTTTTTTGTGGCACCAGGGATTGAACTCACAACCTCGCACCTGTCAGAAAGGCGCTTAAGTCACTGAGCCAAACTCGTGGCCCTAGTTTTTTGAGGCAGGGTCACACTGTGTAGCTCAGGCCAGCTTTGCACTTCCGTTGTAGCCCAAGCTGGCCTCGAACTAACAATGCTCCTCCTACCTCAGTCTCCCAAGTGCTGGGATTAAAGACATGCCTGATTGTCTCTCTTAATTACTGGCTAACTTTTGCCAAGTCTCTCTACTTCTCTGTGCTTTGGTTTCCTTATCTGCAAAATGGTATTAATGGTCCTGAGCATGTCAGGTTTGAGTGAGAGCATGGAAGTAAAAGTGCAACACAACTGTCACAGGAGAGGTAGTTGGATCCTTGACGACCTCTCGGGTCAGTGGATGCTGGCTGGAGGGCTTATCTGCTCATCATGGAAGCAACTCTATACAAGGAAAAGAAGGAAAATGATAACCTCTGTTCTATCAGAAAGGAAACTAAGGCCTAGTAGCACAGAGAGGTTAAAGAATGTGCCCAGGACCACCCAGCAGTGACTAGAAACATCAGGATTTGAGTTCATGTCACCCAGCTGCAAAGACCATCACTGTTTCTGCCCATCACCTGCAAGGACCACCCCACTCCCCACTGGACTGACCCCACGTGGTCAACCTTTCCCCTGTTGCAACATGCTGAAGCCATTTTGCATTCTGTTTAGACTTTGGTTTGTTTTGCTTTGTTTTTGTTTTTTTAAACAGGATCTCACTATGTAGCCTAGGCTGGCCTCGAACTCTCGGCGATCCTCCTCAGCCTCCTGAGTGCTGTCTGTGTAACCACGCCTGGCTTTCCTTCCACATTCTTACACACGGCATTCAACTGGACATCTCTGTGTGCAAACCTTGTCCCATAGTTCACATTCTCTTCCAGGACAGATCTTTAGATACGATCACTGGTTCCAGAAGTCTGAACATTTTTATGGTTTTGGATAAATGTTTTCAAGTTGTTGCCAAAGGGTTACCAACTTGCAGTCCCACCCACAGCATGGAAGAGAAGTGTTTTCACTGGATTCTCGCCGATTTTTTTTTTCAAGCTCCCAAATGTCCAAGATGAAAAATGGCATCACATAGTTATGTTGACACTTTTTTTAAAAATTGCCAACGAACTTGAATGTTTTTAAAAGCTGAAAACTTAACAAGGTCTGTATCAGAAGCCACAGGGCTCAGAGGGAGGCTGGGGAGTTTTGTCCCTCCAAAGCAGGGGACATTCACATCTGACTGACTGGTTGCCTGGCTAGGGGCACAGTCCCGGGCCTGAGGAGCTCAGGGACCCAGCTTTGCACTTGATTTTTTTCTCTTTCTAGAACACTCTTTCTTGGCTCCTCAGGAGCCGGCCCCTCCATTTCCTTCTCTCCATTCCAGCATCAGCTCCTTGGAGAAGTCCCCTCCCGCACCCTCTGAGGTCCAGAGATGCCACCACCCCATCTCCAATGATTTCTTCTCTTCAAGCCCTCGCCTACCTGAAGTGCTTACCCATTGATTTCCTGGCCTGCTTTCTGCCTCTGCCACCAGGACATGAGCCTCATGAGGACCAGGATCTTGCTTCTTCCTCCTGCACTGTTTCCAGTGCCTAGAGCAACACTTGCCCTTCATTACCTGAGGGTTCCCTTTGTGGGTCATCTGACTGCCGGGCAGGGCCCTTCCTACATGCAGCACATTGCACAGAGGCAGAGCTGGTGGCCCCTTCTCCTGCATCCCCCAATCTGCCCCAGCAGTGCCTACCCAGGCCATTCACGTTCAGAGCTGACTTTCAGGCAGCGGGAAGCCTTTATATCCCTGGGCTGCTCAAGGGCTTGGCTTCCTCAAGGCCGCAGCTTAGAATTCCAACCTTCTAATTTGCTTAGAACAATTTCACCCTCATTGCTAACTGGCCCCTGGGGACTCACTAATATCCCTGATCCACAAAGGGCCACTGCTCCAGTCCCCTGTGATGGGCAGCAGCCTTGGAATAGCCACCGTACCCTCCTTCCTCCCTCCCCACTGGCTCTGCTCAGGGAAGGAAGCGGTCTAGAGTTTTATGTCCCTGTGACACCAATCGCAACATCACCTCCCCATTTCCTGCCTTAGAAGTGAGGTGGGGTGCGGAACAGACTGTTCAGGGTTTTAAGTAATTTTTTCTCTCTGATCCCAAATCATGTCCATCTGTGATCCCATCACACAGTAGTATTTCTTCCCGCAGCACGCGAGCGATGCACAGAACGAACGTCCCGGGAGTGCACGTGAGTCATGGCTCTGGCTCCAAATGCCAGGTGCCATCGTATCTATCTTGCCAGTTCCCCCGTGGACAAGGCCTCTGTGACCCACTGGGATGCAGGAAGCCACCAGGAAGGCTCCACTGCCAACTCCACGGAGATCGCCATGCACACTTCTTGGGCGGAGGCTCAGCCAAGATGATGGCCTTCGAGGCCCCAGGGAGAAGGGTTCTGCTCGGTTCAAACAGGCTTTCATGTTCCAAGAGGGAAACGCCTGCTCCCTCAAAGAAACAGGTCGACCTGAATGAGTGGTTAAAGCTTCTTTGCTGCAAAGCAAAGACACGATTCAGAGCTAATGAGTATTGATTACAGAGAGGAAGCGGGTTAATTGAGTGAGTTGCTAAGTTGGTTGCCAAGGTAACATCTTACTCAAAATAAAATCATCACCACAGTGGGCACACACCGGATCTGCCTAGGGTCCTACGTGGGACCCAAGAGCACGACACATGAAAATGTGGGAAAGTACTACAGAGGGGGAGAGTTCAGAGTCTTCCCTGCCATAACCAAGAGGTGGCCTTTCTACCCAACGCTCTCCACACATGCGCCGAGGACAGACCTCTCCTGGCCCATCGGGTGCCATAGAGAACACCGCCTCCTCTCTCCACCAGGGGCAGATCATCCATCGACCTTCCGCTGGCTAGAAAGAGTGGGTGGAAGTGAGAGAAAGGAACCATTTTCCTGAGATTTAAAAGCAAACCCAAAAGCTATCTGCATAGATGTTAACAATAGTTGAGCTGAGGAGAAAGGTGACGGTTTCCACCAAAGGTTTATATTCTTTACATTTCGCCCTAAACAGGATTAAATGCTGAAAATAAAATAGATGGCAAAAAAGATGAGTACAAAACTGACATTCTATGCCAGCAGACACTCAGTTCCTCGAGTCCCATATTGTTCTTCGAGAACTTGACTGTTTTTGTCCTATTTTTATATCCTTAGCCCTCCCTTCCCCATGACCCCCTTCGATTATTTTTACCCTATTACAGTTATAAATCTGTAGTTTCTGTGGGATATTATAATGCTAACATGTGAAAATGTTTATAGACAGATTGAAGGAGCCAAGTGTCTAGGTTTATATCCCACTTCTCAGGAGTCCCCACCTGGAGTAGACAGTCCCTGTGCGCCAGTTAACGGGGTTCACCTGGTCACAGTGACTGGAGCCCCAAAGTTCATGAACAGATCTTGAACCACCATTTGCAACCATCAAAGGAGTGAAACTTTCACAAAGTCTGTCAAAATACCATAGATTGTTTTTCTGAATGGGTGGCATCTGGCTATAGCCTCTGTCGGACAGTTAGCCAAAAATAGCTGTGGTGATATGTGTGTGAATTGACACGGATGAGGTGTGACTTCATCATGAGTATCAAAATTCTGTGGGATTATCACACGCCAGAGAGCAGCTGTCTCCATTTCCTCGGAGGGCACAGCCAAAGCCAGACAGGCCCCAGCAGCAGCTAAGTATAAGGAATCTTACTGCAAAGGCAACATGTTGACTAACTTTGTTTTTATTGTTGCACAATGAAGTTGTCACCTTTGTGATAAAAATGCCAAATATTTCTCTATGCTCCCACACAGTTGTGGTAACAAAATTGAGTTACACTGTAACTATTTGAAACCTGCTTTTAAAGTTACATATGTCCTAAGTATCCAACATCAATCAACTACTTTCTACGACATTTTAAAGGCTACTTAAAAATCCATTCTATGAATAAACAGGAGGAAGGAAGGGGAAAAAGAAAAGAAATATACTTTTTTTTTTTTTTGTATCGAGAATTGAACTCAGAACCTTATACTTGCCAGGCAGGTGCTGTGCTGCTGGGCTATATCCCTGGCTGTATTCACCTATTTTTGTATATTTAGGTAGAGATTTTTCTTTCTTTTGTCTTTTACTTTCTGTGTTGTTGTTTTGTTGTTGTTGTTGTTTGGGGGTTTTTTGTTTATCTCTTTGTTTTTTGGCTGTTATAAGTAATACTTCAATCGCTTCTCAGCCTTTTGGTTAAAATCAAGTGTAGTATAAGTAAAATTTTAGAGCCAGGTTTAGTGATACACACCCATAATCCCAGCTGTTCAGGAGGCTGAGGCAGGTGGATAGAAAGATTGAGGCTAGCTTGGACAATTCAGTATGTCAAAACAAAAGGACTGGAGTTGTAACTCAGTGGTAGGGCACTTGCTTAGCTTATGTGAGGCCCAGGATTCAATACCATGATAAGTAAATAAAGGAAACAACACTCCAAAAAATCCTTACAATTAAATCATTAGTACACCCATGATTTTCTTTGAATAAATTCTAAGAAAGAAATTTCTGGGTCAATTTATATGCAAATTGTTAAAGTTCTCACAGGTATTCCCAAATTGTAGAAAGTTTTAAAAATCCAACTTATATGTAGAAACCATTTCTTTAAAAAGGTATTTATTTAAATATATATAGAAAAATCAGAGAATAATATGAGCAAAAATATGAAAGTCAAAATCACTCCCAGTCATGCCTTGGGGATAACACTATTACCAGTTCTCTCTCTCCCTCTTCTTCTCCCTCTCCCCTCCCTCTCATTCTATCTCTGTTGCTTTCTCGACAACACTGGGATCTCCTTTCATGCAATGATTCATAGCTGGGCATTGTTGCTCGTTCCCCCTGCCTGGGCAGAGCTGGGAGCTGTCGAAGCGCTTCCACATGTTATTAGCACCCTTTTCCAGGTGAGACCCTGAGGCTCAGGGCAGCGAGGCACTGACTGCCCAAGGACCACAGCTTGTATGTGTCACCCAGCCCAGGACTTCGATGCTTCAAGTTGACCACTTTCTGAGATCAGACAGGTAGACACACACACACACACACGCGCGCGCGCGCGCGCACACATACACACACACACACACACACACACACGCCACTTTGTGCCATCTTCCTCAAGTTGCGAAATCAAGAGGTCAGGAGCTAAATCAAAAACAAAGGCTTCGCTGGGGGTGGTGACGCACGCCTTTAATCCCAGCACTCTGAGAGGCTGAGGTAGGTAGAGCGTTGTGAGTTCGAGGCCCACTTGGGCTACAACACAAGCGCAAGGCCGGCCTGAGCTACATAGTGCAACCCTGCCTCAAAAAACCAGGACTGGGAGTTTGGCTTAGTGGTTTAAGCACCTGTCTGGCAGGCGTGAGGCTGTGAGTTCAATCCCCAGTGCCGCAAAAAAAGGCTTCCCCTGGTCACCCCCTGCCCTGGTCCCACGATTCCAGGAAGCCAAGGGTTCCCAGGATGAGGACTGGGGGCAAGGAAAGACGCTGCCACACCACAGGGCTGCACCCTCCTGCCGTTCGAGGGGCCCCCATGAACATCTGCAGGCCCTAAGAGTCCGCTCACTCCCACCCCATCTCTGCTCCCTCCAGTCTCAGTCCTTCTAACTTTCCTCTCCCCTCCTCCCTCCTCATCAGGTACACTCATCCCCAGTCTCCACCTGCTGGCCTCCCCAGGAAGCCACCCCTCCCTACCACCCTGAGGCCAGTGCAGCTGCCCCTGACCCCGGCCATGTACCTCACCCCAGATTACAAGCACCGAACTCCTGCTGCAGCCGAACCACACCCGTGGGACCCCCACTGCTCTCCAGTGCTGGCTTCAGTACTGAGCGTGCAAGGTTTGCTGGGCAGGCACACTGGAGTGCACCCAAGAGGCCTCCCTCCTTCTCTCCTCCTCCTCTCTCTGTTCCTTTTTCTCTCCTCTCCCGTCTTCTCCTCCCATACTATACACATCTTCTCCTTTGCTCTCCTAAGCCCTGTGGCTGTAAGTGCCACGTGCCTCCCCTGCCAGTGGTTTCCACTGCCCTCAGGATAAACCTTCCTACCTGTCCCAGCCTCCAGTGTTCTGTGTAATCTGAATCCTGCCAGCCTGTCCTGGTCATCTCAGGCTCCTCTCTTCCTCACCAGAATCCTCTGATGCACCCAGCCCTGGAGACACACCACACACAGTATTCAGATCACATTTTCCCCCCTGTACATCCCAAGCCCTTTGTATTTTTATTTTGAGATTTTGAGACAGGATCTCATTAAGTCACTTAAATTGCTCAGTCTGGGTTTAAACTTGGAATCCTCCTGCCTCAGCCTCCCAGAGTGCTGAAATTACAGGCATGGGCCATCATACCTGGCTGTTTAAATCTCCTTCTTAAGTGCCACTTACTCTAAGACAGCATCCCTGACTGCTCACCCTCTTTAAGAATTTCTCCATAGTCAGTAATAATGTACTCTATATTTCAAAATTGCTAGAAGAGAGGATTTGAATGTCTCACCACAAAGAAATGGTATGAGGTTATGGATATGTTAATTACCCTGACTCAATCATTATACAATGTATACAAGTATCAAAACATCATACTGTACTGTAGCCCACCCATTTGTACAAGTATTGTGTGTCAATTAAAAATAAAATTAAATTACAAACAAAGAACAGCCCCACATCCACTGTCCCCTATCTCAACATGCTACTGGTCGCTGTGTTTTTATTTGCTGTCATCTGCCCACCTCCTCCAGTGGATGCTCCAGAAGCACAGAAGGCAGATCACTGAGTAGCTGGTGCTCAATAAAAATTAACTGACCACATAATGAAGTGGTTAAGGGTAGCGCTTCGGTATCAGACAAACCTGTGTCCCCCTCCCAGCTCTGCCATGTGGCAGCCGTGTGCCACTGCACAGGGTTCTCCACCATCTTCATCTCAGGGTCTTCAGTGACAAACTGGGACAAGAAATCTGCCTCACAGGGGTCATCAGAAAGAGAAAACAAGGCATTGTCAGTGCAGCTCTTAGCACAATAAATGCATTAGAAGCAAATAAGTCAGTGAGGATTCAGCGCTTATAGGTATTGGTCAGCTCATGTTCCCTGGATAAACAAACAGCCCCGGGAAGGGACACGTTTGGGCATCCAAGGCTCAGGCAGAGGGAGCGACTCGGTCCAGGTCACACGGCTGAAGACTATGGAGTGAGGTCCCTTCCCAAAGGCTGGCCCCACGGCCTGTCCATTCTCTGAAAAAGAGTAAATGTGGGCCCCAGGCAGTGGGCTGAATGGAGCAGAACGCAGAGAACCACAGGGTCCAGGGAGAAACAGAGCTGGACACAGGGACGGAACAGCCAGGACATCATGTGGTAGCCACACACAGATTTGCCCCTGATTTGCCTGAATATATGAGAATTTGGGTCTCCATGTCCAGTGTTTGACGCGGAGCTGCCCCATGGACCCTTCACAGTGGAGTCACCACCTTACTGACCCCAGGGCTCTTCTTGCTGCCCCTGCCAAGGCAGAGGGGCAGAGATGCAAACAGCATGGAGTGACCACCCAGGAATTGCCTTGGGATGCTGATGACAGGGGAAGCAAGCACCAGCAGGTGGGCTGGGGTCCAGGCCCATCCTGGAAAAGGCCGGCTGCGAGTTTCCATGGAGCCCGTTACCATGGTAACCAAACCTCAGCGGCAGGACTCCAGCAGAGCCAGGAAAGACAAGCTCCTTTCTTGTCCATATCCCAGGAGCCTACAGGAGGGGGGAGAGGAGCTTGGGGACAATCGAGCTTTCTGAACCAGGCTAGGGTGGGGGCGGGGGACTTGGAGGTCATCTTCCTGCTCAGTGGGCTGGCCATAAACCGCCAGAACGTGGTACCCTATTTCATGCCTCTGTGCCTTTCCCCAGAGAGCCAGCCCCTTCCTCATCTCCCTGGGGCACGCCCAGCTGTCATCCACGCCTCACTCTTTACCTCCCGACCCCTCCAGGCAGAATCCTCCTTCCCGCCCCTGGCTACCCAAAGCCAACCCTCTCTCAGTTCTCCCATTTGTCTGGTGCAGAGAAGCCCAGAGAAGATGGTGGGAGTAAGAGCACAGGCTCTGGAGCCAGAGACACCTGAGTTCAAATCTCAGCTCTGCCATGCACACACTGGTGACAAGCAAGCCATTTATTCTCTCCAAACCTCCACTCCTTTGCTGTCATTTTCCAGCTGTGTTATTTTGGGCAGGTTTCCAGACCTCTCTGAAACTCTGTTTCTTCATCTTAAAAATGAGCTGGTGCCAGAGGTGAGGTGTCTGGGGCACAGGCAGCATGGAGTTAATGTCAGTAATGTTCTCATTTGCATGGCGTGCTGCTTTCCTGTGCCCTGGGGGAGGCTTCCCCACCCCCCACCCCCTGCCCTGTCCTGAGCCCTCTGCTCTGCCCAGGGTCTGGGCCTGGCAGACCCCAGGACTTTCAGAACAGGATCTTTGAGAGGCATAGAGGTTTCCCTGCCCGGAGCAAGGACTGGCACACAGAACGGAGCTGACATTTCCAGCTGACACCAGACAGCAGGCTTTGTGCCGGAGAATACACGACCCTCTAGCTTCCTGACAGCAGCAAGGCCGGCCCAGCAGCGTGCGTGCGTGGATGTGCATGTGCATGTGTGTGTGTGTGTGTGTGTGTGATTCTAACCCATATGCGCACACACACATTTTTAAATCACACAAAAACCTGACAGAAACAAAGGTATGAGGACATCCCAGGTTACCATGGTTGGTGCCCAGCGTCCACCCCCCGCAACATTATTTCATCCTGAGCTGCTCTCTGTCCCAACCCCTGCTGTCTGTAGGGGGGGGGGAGTGACCCCAGTTAGTCTCATTAACTGTGCCCTGCCTACAGGAAATGAGAAGGCCAGGTCACCATCCAGGCTACCGTCCATCCACACACAGGTCTCTACCTGCACACAGCACCCATCCCACTCCTGCCAAGGGTGGCCCAGCAGGAACTGTTAAGCGGGGGCCATCCCTGCTGCCTGCTGCCTGCCTCCAGCTCCCTTCTCGTTCCCCTGTCCGGCACTGAGCCTCAGACCCAGCCCTCTGTCCCACCCTTGGCATCAGGGTCCACAAAGCCAGGACACATGTTCTGCCTCTTTATGTGCCTTCATCACCACCCTGAAAAGCAGGCAGGGCAGGTGGTCACTTCCTCACAGCCACAAAGCCAATAAACAGCTGACATTTACTGAGCATTTACTATGTGCCGGCCACCGGGCCAAGCACCTCGCTTGCATCATCTCCCTGGTCCTCAGAGGTGACCTTTTCACCTCTACTTTACAGATGGGGAGATCACAGCCCAGAAAGGTGCAGAAGCACAGATGAGACAACTTAAACTCAGGCCTTCCGGGTTCACAGCTCAAACTCTGTGAGCACCCGCTACTTACCACCTATGCAGTCACACTGAACTGAGCACAGCTGGAATGGGAGGTGACTCAAAAAGTGACATCCCAGTTCCTCTCCTGAATTCAGAGCCAACTTTGAGCTACATGCAAGTGGCTGTTGGATAGTAAGCAGGATGTCAGTTCCATCCATTCAATTAGTAAAGATGTGCTGAACACCTACTACGTGTCAACGGCTCGCACTGAGCACTGGGGATATTGCAATGAAAACGGCAAGCAAACCTGAGCGGTCACTCTAGTGGGGGAGACACAATCAACAAGGTGAGTGAAATAAGTCATGTGTGAATAGGAAGTCCTCAGAAGCAAAGCAAAGTAGGGAAGAGAGGGCTATAAACTGTTGAAGGAGGGGCTTGCAATCTTGAGAACCAAAGATGTGATGTCACTTAGGACCTGACATAAGTAAGTAAGGCCATGCCCTCCAATGCGAGAATAACATGTTCAAGGGCCCTGAGGCGAGATCATTCCTGGGTAGCCGGAATGAGCATGGCCAGTTAAAGGGAGGAGGGGCTGGGGATATGGCTCAGCAGCACCATGCCTGCCTGGCAAGTGTGAGGTCCTGAGTTCGATTCCCAGTTCAAAAAAAAAAAAAAAGAGAGGGGGAAATACTGGAGTCAGATTGGACGGGGCTAGAAAGGACCAGGGCCCAGATCTGAAAGTTCTTGGGTTTGCCGAAAGGGATTCAGCAACCATAGCTCATGCTCAGGTGAGGTAGGAAGCCAGGAAGGTAGTGTGGTGTTACAAAGAAAGCTGCCTGGGGGAGGAGGATTTGGTTAATGGGCTTGCAGAGATCACACCCTTGGCCTAGACATATCCTCTCTGTTTCCACCAATGCCAGGCAACCACAGACCTCCCAGAGCAGCAAACCCAGCCCTCTGTGGCTACCAGGAATCAGAGAACCACCCAGGATACAGCTCCTTTGCAGACAGCCTGGGATGATGGCTTAGGCTGTGTCCAGAAGAGGCTGAGTTGAGCCTGCTCTGTCTTTCCACACAGCAGGCCCTGGGCAGGATCAGCGAGAGCAGAGACCTGGGTATTGCTGTTGTACTGGTCGGCACCTTTCTTCATCACTCACTGCAAATAAGTTTGGTTATAAAAGGCAGGGAATGTGTCTGGCCCAGACATGTCATGGGGGAAGTGTCTGTCTCAGACTAGACCTGCACAGGCTTTAATTCTTGACTATGCCCGCACAGTCAGCTATGTGCTCAACAGATACAATAGCCCTCATGTCTACAGAGAAGCGTATGTTCTGTGCTTCCCACTGGAACAAGTGGGAAACTGAAGTTCTCACTCTCAGAGATAAGAGATGGAGCTAAGATTTGAACCCAGATCTGTCTCATTCCACATTCAGGAGCTCTCCCCTAGCCCTACCCAGAACCTGGGGTAGCATGAGCATCTCAGCTGAGCCTTTAACACCATTTGTACTTGGAAATTGTCTGGGGAAACTTACCAGATGGAAAATGTTTAGTATTAGCAAATAAGGCATGTACATTCTATCACCATAAAAGCATAAATACAATAGTCATGAAGAGCACAAATAAAACAGGACTTTCTTACCTTGATCAATAACCACGTGTGATTCATAACCATGGTGGCTAACGTTTGGGAGTGCTAACTATGTGCTAGGTACTGAGCCAAGTCTGCACATCTCTGGCCTGACA
>RJWM01030687.1:0-23183 GCA_004363535.1 Dasyprocta punctata
ACACACACACATGAATGATAGTTAAGATATACTACTGATTTCTCTGAGTTCATTGAAGAGAAAGGTTTGTGCTAGTATTGTTCAGACATGTAAAGGCAAGTAGCATGTACTCTGAGTAACTGATTTGAAGATAACAATATGCAATGTATTAACCAGTTACCCTCTAATTATCATGTTTTGAAATTGTTTATTTATTTATTTTTTTAAATGTCTATTGAAATAGGATCTCGCTGTGTTGCTCAAGCTGGGCTCTAGCTTGCAATCTTCCTGCCTCAGCTTCCCTCCTGAGTAGCAGGGATTATAGATGTGTGCTGCCACAGCCAGTTAGTTTGAAAAATAACAAATACCACCATTGAGAATTACAGTATTTGCTTTGATACCGGAGATTCTGTCAGCCCTAAAAAGTTCAGCTTTATTGTCCTAACTGTGGGGAAAACATTTCTAAGCAGAGAGCTGCTTCTGTATCTGCCATTTTACTGAGCCGGGGACTTCCCACAATAGACGAACCAAGTGGAAGCCGTGCGGCAGCAGTTCAACAAGTGCTGGAATCGCAGGCGCAGGACACCATGCCTAGCTCAGATTCCTCCTAAAAACAGTGACAACAAATATTCAAAACTGGAAACCAGAAAAGTCACACAAAAATCGCATTTATTTCAATGGCTCAAAGTGCAAATACAGTGAGTCAGTTCACAAAGTTTCAAGATCCATATTTAAGAAGAAAGAAAACTTATTATACAAAAATGAAAGGTAAATAGCAGAAATAAAGCTGACTTTTTTAAAAAATTCAAGTAATTTGAAAAAGCTTCTGACTAAAATATTCCACCTACATCAAATCAGAAATGTTCTAATTCATCCATGGCAACACTGTATTGCAATACAAAATGACTCCCCGAAGCACGACCCTAACCTGGTCAGCTGCAGCCAAGAGTTACAGAGTTCCCGGTGTTGGCTGCTGCTGATTTGCTGGCTTTAGTCACTTGCTGCATCAGCTGTTGCAGTTCCATATTTTGATTTTAGGTGAATTCTAAAAAACATTTCAAAGATAAGGCCAATGCCATTATTAAGAATGACCAGTATGTATCTAACAGGTCTGAAGACAATGTCAACTTCAGGTCTCTGGTAGCACTGGGGGAAAAGACACAGAATACTACTTTCATTACTGAAAACCTCTTCTTAAGGTTAGCCACAAGGCTGACCTCATGAAAACTGTACTTAAATATACACTGATTTATTTGTACATACGCAGAACTTGTATGTAAAGTAGAAAAAAGTTCCCACTAGGAAGATTAATTAAAGGTTAATTGTTCTCAACACTTAGCAGCCAAGACACATGCTTATTTCTGCTCCCCAGAAGCAATGTTAGCTACTATTTTCAATTCAGGAAAATGTAGGTCTTCGGGAAGGTCTGAGACAGATTTATTCAGCTTTTTTCTCAATCTTCTTCATCTTTTCAACATAGGCATGAAACTGAGAGTCTGTTCCAAAAATTCTATCCCACCATGTAAATGTCGAGGCATAGTTTCCAATGAAGTTCATGTGATGGAAATCATGATGCCGGGAGCCAGTGTAGAAGGGGATGAGGTTTAAAGGATTGAGAGGAATATCGTAACCACTGAAATCAAAGAGATAAAAAGATTGGTAACAAAATAGAAACCTATCAAATAGTTGACATGTTCATCAACAGCCTATTCTGTTTTGTCTATGTTACTTCATTCAGACATATTTACAAAAAAAAAAAAGAAACAAAGAACTTAAAAATGGTGCATATTTGCGTATTTTAAAAACTGTTAGGAAATTTTAAAAATCCATGGTAATTATGTTATACATCAGGGAAAAGAAGAGGTTATAGAAATGAATCTTTAGACATTAATTTTTAAGAATTACTTTCATTTGGTTTTAGAGGAGCTTTTCTATCATAATCTATAACATGTATATAATGTTTATAATACTACCTACGTTTTGGGGGGAAGGTTATGTGAAATTAACATCCAAGTATTAAAAGAAAAGTTAAGCCCAAGAATCATTGCGCAGCACCTTCTTTTACTTTTTGAGGCAATGATATTTGGCACTAAATGAACCATACCTAATTGAAACACCATAACTATAGAAATGTCGTCTTCTATAGTTGGGAAAACATAAATGACTCCAAAGAGTCCATTTAAAGTATCCTCCTTTATTTCTAATCAGATATACAAAATTTGATATTCTGCATTTCCTACCTATAGTTGTAAGTCAAACTGCAGAGAACACGTAATTTCAAAACAATGTGAAGTTAAGAAATTAAGCATGCAGAAAGGTATTCAACATAAACAATTTAACACAAAACATCTGCCCCAATGAATAGAAAGGAAGTCTCTGAAATACATCTGTACCATAAGCAACTTCCATCAGGCAAATACTTTCATTGATATTGGACAGAGGAGATTGGAAAGGGTCTTACTCCATGAAAGCTGAAGGCCTCCATATATTTTCAAACCAACAGTTAGACTGAAGCTGGGGATGCAGCTCAGTGTACAGCATTTGCCTAGTATGTATAAGACCCTGGGGTTTCCTTCCTAGCGCTACTGAAATAAAAGTTAGATTTAGGTTTCATACAGGATAAAGAAATTGCTGGTCTGGATATTTAATCTGGCTAAATAGTACACTTATGCTGTAAAATATGGTAACAGCATAGACTGGAGCGCGAAAATAACTCTGTTATTTGAAAATTTATCAAATGATTGTGTTTTCCTATTTTTTAAAAAAACAGCAACACAAGATTAGTTTATTCAGAAATACTGAAAATCTTATGACCATGAAAATAAAGATATTCAATACCACACCTCATACGTGAACAGAACTGTAACTCACCTGTGGACATCAATAGTTTCTATCAAACGGACAGTCACCCAGGCCCAAAGAAGAATTACATGATCACACAAAAGCAAGATTCCAATGAAAAATCCAGTCCCAAGGATTATGGTTTCCAAAGGATGTGCATATTCAGCTTCCATCCCAAATGGAGCCTAGCCCAAACAGAGTAAGAAGTCCTTAATATTCTGTGACAGTTAATTTCACATATTAACTTAGGCTATAGACAGTGCTCAGCTCATCTAGCCAAACAGTGCAGATATTGCTCTGAAGCTACGCTTTAGACCTGGGTAGTATTTCAATCAGCAGTCTTGGGTGAAGAAAAGTTTCCTCCGTTAGGACAGTGGGCTTCATCCAGCCAGCTGAAGGCTCTACCTAACCGAAAAGACTGAGGTTTCCTAAGGCAGCAGGAGTCCTCAAGACTACAACACAGGAACCCTGTCTAAACAGGACCCAATACAGAACGTGGACCCAACGCCACAATATCCATTCTCACCCAAATTCCCAACTTGCAGCTTGTCCTACAGATGTCAGACTTGCTAACCCCAGCAATTCTCTGAGTTAATTCCTTAAACTAAACCACCATCCCCACCTCCATGTACTACTGATTCTGCTTCTCTGGAGAACACATTTTTTCTATTTATGTATGTAGTTTTATAAAGCTATATTTCTATATTAATTATATCTGATCATACAAATATAAATAGCTTTCAATAAAAGTATCTTTTTGTTCTTACAGGCATAAAATCTTAATAATTATCTTTAATGGTTTAAGATAAAGATATTAAACAACTGACTTGAAATATAACTTTTTATGTATGCATTTGTATTCATACTGCCAAGAAACCGATGCCTGACTGATAGCATACCATGTCCAGTAAAACCCCTTATCCACAGCCCCACTTTGCAAAGTTTCATTTACCCAGGGTCAACTACTGTGCAAAAATATTAAAGGCAAATTCCAGAAACGAACCATTCAGAGTGTTAAATGATGCAGCACTGAGTGGTATAATGAGGTCAGTACCACCCCTTCCCAAGACACGAATCATCCATTTGTTCCATGTCTCCATATAATGCTCGACCTGTCTATTAGTCACTGACCCCACAAGCTGTCTGGGAGACACAGTATCACCTCATCCATCAGCCAGCCTCTCGGACTCCCTCCCTGTGTGTGAGAGTGACTATGGTAATCATGAGCAAGGTGAAACTCACTGACACAGCCAGTTTGACAAAGCTATGGCAAAGCAGTTCTGCTTAAAAAAAAAAAAAAAAAAAAAAAAAAAACACTGTTTATTGGGGAGTTAACTCTGTAATAAAAATGAGCTAAAACTAAGTCAATAACTGGTTTAGCAGTTTAGATATTAAGTTAATTGTTTTGGGGTCTCATCTAAATGACCCTAACATTATGATAGCCACTATGAAACTGCCAGGTATGTAACAATGTCAATACAGCATCTAGCCACAGGACTGAGTCTCAACTATTTCATGTAATACTTTTCTTCCATGTCTCAATTTACCATGAAATTCAGATACTGAAGAAAATTTTTAGAATTGGTTCTGTGTATATCTGTTATGCTCCTAATAATCGTGCCAAAAGAAAAGCAAAAATATCGCTGACAAACCTGGTTGCTATTTTTTGAGACAGGGTCTCACTATGTTGCCCAAGCTGATATCAAACTTGGAATTTTCCTGCCTCAGTCTCCCTGAACCCTGAGATTACAGATGTGCATCATCCTACCCACTAAACATGCTCAGGTAATAAAAGGAGACACTTTGCCTTTAACAGAAAAAGTATTAAATATAATTCGAACATACCTGAAACTCATGATGAACTTTATGAATATATTTATATAGTCTTCTGTGGTGTAAGAGTCTATGCAAGAAATAGTGCCAGGTATCTTCAATGACCGCACAGCCCAAGCATCTTGCCAAAAGTGTATACCTTTAAGACGAAAATATGATGAATACAAAGTAACGTATTTAGGATCACTGCTTAAGATTCTACATAAAACCAAGTTACCAGCTTGACCTAACAGCACATATTAATCAGCAAGTTCTGAAAACTGCTAGATATGGCTATGAGAAACAGCCTGAACTAAGGCTAAATAGATGACCCACTATTTTCTTTCCATTTCATTTTGCCAAAGACCAGTTTTCAAACCACAATTATAAAACAAAATCTAAAATTTCCAAGAAAGCAATTTTGATGAAAAACCTGAAAGATTAAGAATAGTTAAACCGACACCACTTCTTTCTTTTTTGTGATATGAGGAATTAAACTCAGGTCTTCAAATATGCTAGGTAAGAGGTCTTCCGCTAACCTGTATCCCTATACCTTTCGAAAAACTTTTTTTGAGGTTTAATTTTAATTTTTTAAATACCACTGCTTTTCCTACTGGAGAAGGGCATGCATTTCCTAACTACAGTTACAAGGCCAAAAAATAATTTAATTGAAATGGCAAAAAATGATTTATATACAAATGAGAAAATTACCAAAAATTCTTTTATATGATAATAGTCATTATGTAGAAAAAGTGTAGTTATCCCTTGGCACAATTTTATACACCACATAATCTATTCTCATATTTTCATTCAATTTGGACTTAAAATGCATGTCTCTTCTTAGTATAACCATGTAAATGTCTACACAATCATAAAGCTTCCGATTTTAATATTCCAATGAAACATTACATTAAAACACAGAAAAAAACCAAGAACATTTTGCAGTTTGCACTACGGTTCACTTTTCTCTTTATTTACATCTAAAGTTTAAAGCAATCATTAACCAAATGAAGAAAGAAGGTAAACATCAAGCATAATTTGATACATGACTGAGGGGCTGGGGATTTAGTTCAGTGGCTTAAGCGCCTGCCTGACAGGCGCGAGGTTGTGAGTTCATCCCTGGTACCAAAAAATTAAAAATTTAAACAAAAAAGTCTTAAAAAAAAATACATGACCGAATATAAAAATTAAGTTTTTGTCTACATACCATCTCGGCATGCTTTCCCAATCATAAGGAATGTTGAAATACTCTGTAAAATAATAGGTCCCACAAATCAAAGGCAGCTGGATACAAAAATGATTAAAGAGAAGTAGTCTAAAACATTTCCACTGGCCTTCCAATGATTCTGGTTTCTCCTATTGAGAAAAATCACCAAAAAAAAGAAAAAAAATTAACATTAGTCTCTGCTTTCAAGAGAGCTCTCATGACATCTAGAAGTACAAACTGAAATTCCTTTTTCTCTAATGTTCAAAACAGACTTTAATTCTATATTATCAATTTTATGTTACAGTGGCTAAGGCTCTTGGCAACTAGTATCACTACTTTACCTAAACAAGTAAAAAACTGTTAATAGACAAACCTAGTCACAAGGATCTAAAACAAAGAAGCACAACAGATGGTAACTCCCCGGTGTTAAGCTAAGATTACAGCTGGGTGATGCCCAGCTTTCCCACGTGTACACACAGCATGGGAAATGTCTACTGAACAAGCAAATTGAGGCTTTGGTAGTATCTATTCTAAGGGAAAAAGTGCATTTTATTCATATACAATGACCCGATTATAAACTCCGGGAGCCTAAAGAACTTCAGAAATGTGCCCTGATGATGAAATTCAAATTTAAAATAACAAAAGTGAGGTCAATGTAGATGTTCATAAAAGTTCATACGGATACTGAATTGCTCTGCAAGCCATTATTAAAACCACTAAATAATTCAATTTAAAAGACTGCCTACATAAGAAAAAGTACTTTTGGTTAAAAAAAGATGATAAACAGAACTGGACTAAAATCTAGGTCTTTTGATATAGTTCTGCTTTTAAAATTCATCAACAGATATCTTCCTCGATTTAGCAACATAGCTGGTTACAAAGTCAATACTCAAAAATCAATAGCATTTCTGTACACGAATAACAATCTCACTGAGAGAGAAATTAGGGAAACAATACCTTTTACAATAGCATCTAAAAAAATGAAATATTTAGGAATCAATCTAACGAAAGATGTAAAAGACCTCTATACTAAAAACTATGATACTCTGAAAAAGGAGATTGAAGAGGATATTAGAAAATGAAAAGATATCCCATGCTCCTGGGTAGGAAGAATCAATATAGTCAAAATGGCCATACTTCCAAAACTGTTATACAGATTCAATGCAATCCCAATCAAAATACCAATAACATATCTTACAGAATTAAAGAAAACAATTCTGAAATTCATTTGGAACAAGAGACCTAGAATACCAAGGGCAATACTGGGCAACAAAGACAAGACAGGGGACATCACAATTCCTGACCTGAAATTATACTATATAGCTACTGTGATAAAAACAGTGTGGTACTGGCAAAAAAAAAGTCCTGAGGATCAATGGAATAGATTAAAAGATCCAGAAACAACTCCAGACACACTAACCTATCTTATCTCTGACAAAGGTGCCCAACACATTCACTGGAAGAAAGACAGCCTTTTTAATAAATGGTGTTGGAAAAACTGGCTTTCCACATGCCAAAGATTAAGATTAGACCCATGTCTTTCACCATGTACTCAATTAAAATCTAAATGGATTAAAGATCTCAACATTAAAACAGAAACAGTAAATCTGCTGGAAGATAGAGTAGGTAAAACTCTTGAAGACATTGGTGTAGGCAGACTTTATGAATAAAAGTCAGACTGCACAGGAATTATTGCAAAGAATCAACAAATCAGATTTTATCCTACGGAAAAGCTTCTGCAAAGCAAGAGAAACCACCAAGAGTGTGAAGAGACTACCCACAATCTGGGAGAAATTGTTTGCCAGCTGTCCCTCAGATAAAGGATTAATATCGAAAACCTATAAAGAACTTAAAAAAAAATCAGTCTTCCAAGATTTAAAGACTCAATCCAAAAATGGGCATCTGAGATGAACACACACTTCTCAGATGAAGAAGCACAAACAGCAAATAAATACGTGAAAAAATGTTCAGCGGCACTGGCCATTCGAGAGATGCAAACGAAGGTAACACTCAGATTCCACCTCACCCCAGAAAGAATGGCTAGTATTATGAAGTCAACCTATAACGAATGCTGGAGGGGCTGTGGGTGAAAAGGAACCCTTCTCCACTGTTGGTGGGAATGCAGCCTGCTACAACCACTGTGGAAGTCAGTGTGGAGATTCCTCAAAAAGCTAGGATTGGAGGTCCCATTTGACCCAGCTATTCCCCTTCTGGGTATCTTCCCGAAAGAACTAAAAACACCTCATTACAGCGATATATGTGCACCTATGTTCATAGCTGCCCAGTTCATAATAGCTAGATCTTGGAAACAACCTAAATGCCCCTCGACTGAGGAATGGATAAAAAAGATTTGGTATTTCTACATAATGGAATACTACTCAGCTAAAAGAACAATAAACAAGACATTTTCACCTTTAAATGGATGAGTACTGAAAATATACTTCTCAGTGAACTAAATAAGTCACACATACATGACTATCGCATTGTTGCACTGGTATGATGAACCGAAACAAAACCTATGTATATAAAAAATTAGTTGGGACAGTCAGAAAAAAACAATTCTGAGTGAAATGTAGTTTTCTCAGGGTCATCTTCAGATTTTATTTTTAATGTGAAATGTTTATTTGAAAACAATAGAGTAATCATAACAAAAAAGTCATATAGCAGGTTTCTCTTGATACACTGAGGCAAAAGTTTTGTGTTAATAATTTCTTGGATAATGTTTCATGTCCATATTTTTTATCTTTAAAAATTTCTGGGAATATAGTAATATGCAATGTGCTGATGATTGTTATTGTCCTATTTGCTGGTTGTGAAATTGTTTTGTTTTGATCTCTTATTTTCCTTTTGTTTAAAATTAAAAAAAAAAAAAAATGACAATATCTTCCCGGCAAAAATAGGAAAAGCCCTGAAGTAAAAATCAACCTAGGGACCAGGGCTCTAAAACCACACTGCCAATAACCACCGCACTGTGACAATCACAGGTTTCCTCAATGCTGAAGTGCGAGGGTAGATGTGATACAGCACAATTCGATGGCCTTTATATTTCTACTCTTGAGCATTAATCGTACCTCATTCCTCCAAACCTGTGATTCAGGACAAAATTAGCTGAACTTTCACCTTGGAGTTGATGATGGCACTTGAATCTCCTATCTAGAATCTTAGACCCAGGTAGCTACAAAAATTACAATGTCTAATTAATTATAACTAATCAAACCATATGCTGTACTGTTTAGCATGTATGTCAATTATAAAGACAGTGAACAAAAAATTCACGCCTATTACAACATCAAAGCTACATTCCCATTTAAAATATTCGACCACACTAAGTATAATGCCCTGTCTCGCTCGAGCCCGTCACACTTACCTTTTGGATCTTATACTTTTTCATGTAAGGTATAAACTGAAATAAAAATCCGGGCAAACACAGTAAGAAATAAACGCCTTCATGAACTAAAAGGGAGCCCCATGTTGCGATCTGGAACTTCGTATAGTTATTTAACATGGAGTTCCAAGCATTCTTGATCGGTTCTTGCAGAGGGTTCTCAGGCAGAAGCGAATCTATGTACTCCACAGCCAATGAGGCGGAGCTGAAGATGCTGGCACTTTCGTTAGTTGCCATTTCTTAAATCTCCACAGGCAGCTTTCTAATTCTGTAAAAGTAAGTAAACAGACAAGCTAAACAATAAAACTCCAAAAGTCAGGGGTTGTCTTTGTTCTGGTTTTTGACTCAAGAGTCTTACTATATAGTTCAGTCTGGAACTCAATGTTGGAGTCCAGGCTGGCCTCAAATTCATGGTGATCCTCCTGCCTCAACCTCCTGAGTGCTGGGATTACTGGCATGGGCCACCATGCTGGGCTCCAAAATGCAGTTTTAAACATGCATCTGTTATAGTTGAGAAATTGACACTTACTAAACAAATTCCAATTTCTAAACGTGAGATTAATAAACCCACCAGATGTCAGCATCTCCATTTGCAGGCACTGCTTTGAAACCCGCATATTCCTGTAAAAGGAGAGCAGCAGGGGAAAAGGAATTTCAAACTCCTTTTCAAGAGATTTGTTAGTGTGTGATCGCTGTGAAAAACTTCTAAGTTCAATGAGGAATAGTTGAATTTAAGTGTTTACAAATCGATCAAGGAAAAGCTTACCAACAGTATTTATAAAAACTAAATACTTCAGACTGGGGAATAAAAACAGTCTGAAGCAAAGCCAGAAATCAAGTAAGAAACTGGGAAAAAATATTTCCAACACATGATAAAGGGCCACAAACTGTGCTTTAGAAAAAGACGAAAACCCAACAGAAACTGACAAAGCCCACTTGCAGGTAGTTCACAGGAAAACAAAGGCAAATGGTCTCTTAATATTCAAGAAGCTTGGCTTCCCTCCAATAAGGCACTGATACCCAACACCAAGTGGCACTTTTTGCCTGACGCAACTCAAAAGGTGGAACAGTGCCCAGTGCCCACCCAGGAGAGGGTGTGTGGAGACATGCACCACACACTGGCAGCAGGAGAATAAACTCATAAACTCATTTATTGGGCTGGGGATATAGCTCAGCAGCACAGTGCCTGCCTGGCAAGCACGAGGTCATGACATTGATTCCTGGTACCAAAAAAAAAAAAAAAAAAGATTAATAAACTCATTTATCATTTGAGGCAAAATCAGCAATGTCTATCACAACCCAAAACACCTATATCCTTGGATCCAACGATTTTCTCACTCAAAGGTGTAAGAAAGATAAACTAAGATGAAAGGAAGCACTGCTTCTAATAGCACAAAGAAAGAAGAAAACAAGAAGAGCAAAATGTAAATCAACGAGATGAACTACATCAGTTCTGTTAAGTCCTTCCATAGACAAGTATACAGTCACTTAAAAGAATGAGGGGCTGGGGACACAGATCAGCAGCACGGTACCTGCCTGGTAAGCGCAAGGTCCTGAGTTCAATTCCTGATACCCAAAAAATAATTAAAAAAAGAAAGAAGGAAAGAGGAAGTCAGGCATGCATGTAATTCCAGGTGCTCAGGAGGCTGAGGCAGGAGGACTGCAAGTTCATGGCCAGCTTGAAAACCTCTGCAAGACCCCATCTCCAAATTAAAAAGGCTGGAAATGTAGCTCAGGACAAAGACCCTGAGAGATCTTCAGTTCCACAAAAAACAGAAAACATGAGGAAAACTGCCGCATCCTTCTCTAGGCATGTTTTGTTGACAAGGTCCAAACATGGAAGAGGACAAACCCGTGTTCTGTTGACAAGGTCCAAACACAGAGGACATCTTCTAAGAAAAGGCCACAGCATAAAAATTGGCTTTGTGGGAATGGGTTAATGCTTCTTGGGAACTATGGTGTTAATTTGTGCCCTGACCCAGTTCGGAGAATTTCTTTCTTTCTTTCCTATGCACAAAATTAGTAAGCAAAATACAGAAACTCGCTAAGAACAAAGGGATAGTTAATAAAATTTTTTGACAATTAATGGTATATTGGTCTGACATCGAGTTGGACTAACGAGACGAAGGTCAGACCAGAAGTTTGGGAGCCTCTGATGATAATAATAATGACCAGCTGGCTGGGGCTGTCTAGAAATCTCCTTGCAGAGAGGCTGATATCTTACTTACTATGTTTTGAAAGAGACAGGGTAGATAAACACATCCTTGCAGCTGCAAGAACATCACAGGGGAATGGGGGGCTAAATTAGGGCTGAATATAATCTTGTGTTTTGCAGGCTTTTAGATAGACTATCACTATGGAGCATTGTAGCAAAAACACGCTTCAAGGTCTTTAACTAGATATAAACTTTCTGCCTATACTAATGAATCATGTAACTATGGAAACCATGTTATCACAGAAACACCTGTTGATTTCATTCTTTTTATCGAAACTTACAACTCTGACCAACAAGAAAGTGTATAATATTCTGTTAGAGCTTAAAATAAACAAAGCAGATTCAAACAGTTTCTGAGCTGTTTGTGTCTGTTCTCCAAGCGCTGACGCCTAGCCCACCTTTGGAGACTCTGTGGACCTAGCCCAGCTGGACTGGGACAGAAAACCTACATATTCTCTGTAGAAAATGTCTAAGCTACAGTGTTAATACAAGTAACAATCACAAGTAGCAGAATACAGTGGTGCCTTGGTTCACGAACTTAATTCTTTCCACGATTCTGATCACAAACCAAAATTGAATGAGAACCGAATCAAATTTCCCCATAAGGTCAACATTGAACCTAAATTTGATTCACTGCATTTGATTCCGTTCTCATCCAATTTCAGTTTGTAACAAGAACCATGTGAAGCATTAAGTTTGTAAATCAAGGCACCACTGTAATACGTATGGTGAGAGCTTTATTTAGGTTTTGGTGAAAAGGATACCAATTTATCTATGCATTCTCATGTATATATAGAGGTACACAAACAAAATGTGTATGGGAGGACAGAGCACAATTCAGCAATCTCTATGGAAAGACACACTTATTGTGGTGGCTGCAGTGTGAGAAAATATGTGGAAGTATCTGTGAGATGCGTGATGTTAGCACGTTAGAACACAGCAGGGCGGCATGACCCTTTACTCTTAGTAGACATAAACTGAGCATCAAATGAAGATTAACAAACAGACTTATTTACCTACAGACTAGAGGACTAAATGGATGACACAGAATGCTGTAAAGAAGCTGAGTGTGGTGGCACATGCCTATAATCCCAGCACTTGGGAGAGACCGAGGCAGGAGGATCATGAGTTCAAGGCCAGCCTAGACTACATAGCGAGATCCTCTCTCAAAAAAACAAAGAAAAAATTCCCAGTGCCACAAAAAGAAAAAAAAAAAAAATTAAAAAAAAAAGTTACAATAAAACAAGGAAAAAATGCTGTCAAAAGCGTCAAAGAGGCACCTCACAACTTCTTTTTGCCCACTCATCTTCCTTTGTTCTCATCTCATCTCTAATCAACCTGTCCCTCTTCTTTTGTCCTTCCTTCAGGTTTAACACATCTACAAGGGGGTGGTCAAGGCCAGCCTCAATTATACAGGGAGACCTGGCCAAAGAAGGGAGAGGGGAGGGGGGAGCCAGCCTGCCTGCCTGCCTGGATGGTTCGCTCCCTTCCCCCACACACTCAGCTCCCAATCTTCAAAGTTGCAAAATAAACCCAGGTGAAGGAGCATGCCTGTATTACCAGCCTGTGGGAGGCTAAATCAGGAGGCTCTGGGCAGACCAGATTGCAGGCTTCGACTCCCAGCCCTCAGGAGGCTACAGCAGGATGCAGATGAGACGGAGACCAGCCGGGGCTAGAGTTCAGAGTGTGGCGCTATCTCAAAAGACCAGAGTTGCAATAAGACAAATCATTCCAAACCGCACCCCGGCGCCCCACCCAGTACTGGGGACTGAGTCCAAGGCTTCGCACTAAGTTACAAACCCATCCCTTTGGTAGTCTGAGACACTAAGTTGCTAAATTGCCCAGGATGGGCTTGAATTTGAGATTTTTCGGCCTCAGGCTCCCAGAGTGCAGGGATTACAGGTGTACATCACCATAACTGGCCCATGTCACTACCAAACTGGACGGTGCTGATGAGCCAATCCCACTTATCGGCTACGCGACTGTGAGCAAGTTATGCGACCTCTCTGAGCTGCAGTCATCTGCGACAATAAACATGGTCCAAGAGAAAATGCACGCAAAGCACTCGGCACAGAACCTTGCAGGGCAGCTACGAAAAGCCAATAATTATGGAGCACCGCCTGCGTGATGACCTGTGTTCTATGGTGGCGACGTGCTCTATGGTTTTAACAGCACCTTTATGAAGTAGGGACTTTTCCGATCCTCTTTTTACAGACAGGAAACTAAAGCTTAGCTAAGTAACTTGCCCAAAGTTCGGATGCTAGCAGGGACAGCCCATGCACTCAGCCACTAAGCTACACTGTTCTTTTAAATAATAAAGCACTCGACGAAAGTAATAGAGGGAAGTCTTCTGCATGGTTTACTCAAAGAATATTCTATGGGCGCTGTCTTCAACTTCTCCCCACTTTCTAACAACTGCAATCTGCTTTCTATTTCCATTGCTCAAATAAAATCACTAAGGATCTAGCTGGAGTTTATTTTCCTTGGCCAATGTGAGAGAAGTGGTCTTTCTCTCATGGCTCCTGGGATTCGCCTGTCCCGGCTGAGAAGACTCAACCTGAGCTATGTGAAGTCACTGGGCTGGCAGATCTCTTGACACTACCAAGGACTGTGACACCCAGACCACCAAAACAGGGATGCATCTTCCCAAAGAACAAAAAAAAATAAAAAAAAAATCATACCACAGTGACATATGCACCATGTTTACAGTGGCTCAGTTTGTAATTGCTAAACCTTGCAAACAGCCCACATGCCCATTAACCAAGGAATGGATGAAGAAGATGTGGGGCTTTTCAATACACAATGGAATACTACACTGCCATAAAGAAGGATAAGCTTGAAATACTCATAGCTAAATGGACACACCTTGAGACCATATTTGTAAATGAAATCAACCAGATACTCATGTTCAAATATCACATGGTTTCTCTGACGTGAGAAACCCAAAGTGTAAATATGGGCCAAAATGTATAATAGACATTGGGAAATGGGAAAAAAATGTTCAAATGAGAAGGGGAATGGGGGTGAGGAGAGGGGGAAAGGAAAGAAGGGGCAAGAAAAAGAGAATAGAAGAAAAAAAGGGAAACGAAGCTCTGTAAATAAGGAGGGGAAGCCAGGTGTGGTAGTGTGCATCTGTAATCCCTGCAGGAGGCGAGTTCAAGACCAGCCTGGGCTACACTGTGAGTTCTAAACTAACTAGCCTGAACTACACTGTGAGACACTATCTCAAAATTAACCAAAAAAAAGGGGGGGAGGGGTTGAAGGGAGAGGAGAATGGGGAAAAAGAAGAATTAAGATATATCATGTACAGGTACAAATTTCTTATGACGAATATGATCATTATGTATATCTAATTAAATAAATGCCTTTAAAAAAAAAACAAAAACAGTGATGCACCAAGAACCAAGTGGGGAAGCACACAGAGCATCGTGAGGCTGTGGAACAGCAAAGTTTCTAGTGCTGAGTCCTAGAACCTGAGCGTGATCGGGAAGGCACAGAGTAAGCTGAGTGTTGAGTAGAGGGAGCAGTGGATCCAGTCTTCACCAGGAGATGAAAAGAACACAGCTTTTCATCCCTGGCCTCTTTCGATTTTTAAGTCACCACTACCCAGGGTGGCACTGAGCTTGAGGTCCTCCTACCTTGGGCTCTCTGACTCAGCAAGCCCGCAGGAACTTCAGAACTGAGGTTACAAAGTTCACAGGATGCGCTCCTCCTTTCTTCCTCAACCACTGCCTGTTTTAAAGACAGAGGCTGAGCTGGGCATGGTGGCGCACACCTGTAATCCCAACACTGGGAGGCTGAGGCAGAAGGACTGCCACAAGTTCAGGCCAGTCTGGGCTACATGGTGAGCTTGGGACCAGCCTGGACTACACACCAAGACTTTGTTTCAAAACAAACAAACAAACAAACAAACAACAAAAATGTCTACTGAGCTCCCCTCTCTCCATCTCTCAGCCTCTCTATCCAGAAGTCGATTCTGATTATCCAAAAGGATGCAGGCCATCTGGCTTAGTTCAGAGACTTATCCAAAACTTCAACAACTGGTTCTCTGGCCCCCACAAACTCTTCCTTCACTGTCTCCTGGTGAGCCACTCGGTCGCCCACTAAGTCACCTCAGGCAGGAGAATGTAAGTCTCCCCCAGGTCCACCATGTGCGGACAGCCTCTTTTCAAATAACACTTCGGATTCCATGAACAGGGGAGGGAGCCAGGAGAGGTGATGCTCCTGAGGCCACGCCAGTCTGGGCTACACAGTGAGTCCAAGGCCAGGCTGAACTCACAGCCAGACCCCGTCCCAAGGGGCGGGGGGAGGGAGGGTGGTCACATATTTGTCCACTCGACAAAGACAAAATACGAGCTTCAAAGGCAACAGGAAAAACTAGGTCTCTGAAGGTCTAAGGGTAGACTTCTCATTTTATGAAAATCTGCAGGACCGGTGGCCCCACGAACAGAAACTTATGGTCTCTGAGGCTCCTTGAAGTTTAGCACTCAAGCAGTGGCTTTTAAGCACTGGTCCTCACGAAGTCCTCCTTTTCTGGAGGTGCCCTGCCAAGCTCGGCCTTCTTAAACTCCACCTAAACAAAAGTTAAAACACACAAGCCCAAGGTAGCAGGCACCTCTCTCACAGAAAAAAACCCCAAGTTCCTCAGCAGCGCACGACCTCACCTCTTACATTCTTACCATCCGACATTTCTTGTTTTGTTTTGTTGTTTCAGACAGGGTCTCGCTGTGTAGCCTAGGCTGGCCTTGAACTCTAGGCGATGCTCCTGCCTCAGCCTTTCGAGTGCTGCTGGGATTACAGGCGGGCGACACAACCGGCTCGACTGTGAACCTTTTCAAGGAGCAAGAAGCAGGCCCCAGCCCGGCTCCATCGGATCATCACTCTGCGCTCGCGTTCCTAGCTCCCCCCAGCCAGGGTCTTCCGCAGTTGACCTCACACACGCACGCGAGGCGCCGGCAGAGCACCGGCCCGCCCTGCACCTCATCCCCGACCGGACCCGCTCCCTCGGCCCTTGCACCCCCGCTCGGAGCTCGCCCACTCCGCCTTGCTGGCGCGCAACCCGCCCTCCCGCTTCGCTCACCTGCGGCGTCGCGAGGACACTGAGAGCGCAGCCACCCGGACTCCGCCAGGTTCGGCGGCCGCCTCGGAACCCACCTCTCTGAACTCGGGAGGAGCCTGGAGGGCGCGCCCCGCCCTCATGCTGTTATTGGTCTGCAGAAGCTCCCGCCCAACCTCTTCGGCGCGGTGATTGGACCGTGCCGTCGACGGCAGCGTGTGACTCACGTTAACGAATCCCTGTTGGTCGCAGCCATTGGTTCCGCGGATGGAGTGAGGATAGTGAGACTTGGTCGTCCAGCCAGTGATGAGCGCCACCGCGAGCTCGGAGGCGGGGAATCGCGGGAGCGCGTGACGGCGTGATGGGGCGGGCTGCGACGCCCTCCCCGATTGCTCCCCGGCGTCACGTTCGCAACCGCCACCCCTTCACCGCCGGTTCCCAGCCCGCGCCTGCGCAGCGGGGGAAAGCGGACCGGGCAGTCCTGCTGGGAGAGCTACATCCCCAAACCCGGGAAGAAAACGGTTCAAATGCGTTTTAAAAATCTGATGCTTTGGTTACAATCTCACCTTCCTGTGGTGTACCCTAGATTTGGGTCTTTTTTGTTTCGCTTTGTTTCCTCTGGCCCAGTAGCCTTTAATAAAATCCCTGTACATGGAAGGTTGAGAATTTCAAATGCGATATAAACCCTGAAATTACCAGAGAGGCAGTTGCGGTCATCTCCACGCTACGGGTGAATAAAGAGGCTTAGAAAGATTCAGAAAACAGCACCACGGGAGGGGGCTGCTCTCCGGAGGGGCTGGCCTTGACCTAACCAGAAAGTGAGCTGAACAAGCCGGCTGCTAAACATACTACTGACATTAACTTTTTACACGATTGAAATTAAGTTGTGAGTTAAGTTGCTGTGAGTTGGAACTAGTTCATTACAAATGAAAATGTTTACCATTTCAAAACAATGAGTTGAGACTGCCCAGGTGTGAGCGTTTCAATTCCTATGCAGCAGGTCAGGAAACACCACAGAATGTGGAATTTCAAACTGTTCCAGGGCACGGTGATCCCGGGTATAGATGTGAAAACACCACAGACTGAACCCGCACTTTTCCCACTGCTCAACCTTGCCTCCCGGTCCAGTAGTAGTAAGAGCGTACACTATGCAGGTCAGACTTCCGGGCTTGTCATTTAGGGTGCTGGCTCTTAGATAACTACAGTACCGGGCATCAAAGGTGTGCTTAGTAAATGTTGGTTATTTCCGATTTAGAATTCTACTAGCAGAGATAGGTTATCTAAACCAGAGCATGTGTATGTGTATGAAGGGATCAAATTAGTCCTTGGGTATATAGAGCTATACAGAAACAGATCTGGCAGTTTAATTAATTTTCCTGCGTTGAAGAAAGGGTAGGCTCAGAGAACAGCAAAAAGTTACCAAACTAATCTTCAAAGCTACCATTACCTTGACTCTAAAACCAGATAACGACTCAACTAGAAAAAGGAAACTATAGGCTAATGTTATTAATTAAACAGATGTAAAAAGAGCTTCAGCAAGATACTGGCAAGCAATGCAACAAATTACTAATAATATCAGACTTCGTGACCAAGTATGCTTCATCCAGGGAATGCAAGCATGGCTCAACATATGAAAAACAATAAATGTAATGCATCACATAAATGAAAGCAAGGAAAAAATCATATGATTATCTCAAAAAATGTAGAAAATGGGACTGGGGACAGCCAAACACAAACTCTCCCAGTGAGTCAGTGCCATCTGCAAAGCCACACCAGGAAGCGAGCCCCATCTGGGAACCAGCACCGTGTGCGGGTCAGAGAAGCACAGGCTGAGATGATAGCTAGTGAGGTGAAATGCAATTGGTTGCCTGTGACACTTCGGTGTTTCACTGACCTTGTAGGTCTAGAGCCAGTGATCTGATCATTGGTTCAGAGGATAGCAGCATGCAGTGTGGCATCTAGGGGGGCTCTCCTTCTGAGGGTTGTAGCCATTGTTGATTCTCTATTGCCTTGTTTTGCAGTCCTATATCATTTTCATTGCTTTGTTGGGTTGGGTTTTGTCTTAGTTACTTTTTACTTATTGTCAAGACAGAATACCTGATGCCCAAAATTAGGGAAGGAAAGGTTTATTTCTTACAGTTTCAGTCCATACTTAGTTGGCTCCAAGGCTGCATGGCATGGTGGGGCTGTGGTTCATGGCTGCCACCAAACCAGCAAGTGCAGGAACCTGGCAAGAGAGAGAGTGAAAGGGAGAAAAAGGAAGACCCGTCTCCCTTACACTGTATGTCAGCTCCACCCTTGGGTGGGTGCAGCACTCGCATCATCAATCCCAGCACTAGACAACAAACCGATCACAAGCGCCAGACTCAGCTCCATCAAAAGCATATGAGGACTTGGGGGTACCCAGATCATCCAATACAGGTTTTATTCTTTTTTGTTTTGTTTGATTGTGTTAAATCCGATGGCATGAACAGCTATTTAAATGATAGCAAGATATATTATGATAGCCAGATTTATGTTGATAATCAAGAGCAAATAGCCCTGCAGAATGATTTAAAACATTGTGAGATTGGCCAGAAAGGAAGTTGTAGTTGCAGCAGAAACTGCCCCCCCCACACACACACACCAGCAAGTATGTTTCAGTTTGTTAGTTGCCCAGGTGATAGTTCCTGTTCCAGTTCTGGTTGTTTCTGGTGTCTTAGAAACAGCTGGTCACTGTGATGCATAGCTTGGTTACTATGATACAAACTGTATAAACCAAACCCCAATTGACAAGCCATTTTGCCTCTGTACTTCATGCTTGCTTATCCTATAAAAGCCCCAGACCACCAGAGATCAGGGCCTGATACTTTGGGAGTGATCCTGATCAGTGCCTGTGGATGTTAATAAATCTGCCTCCAAATCCTTGGTGATGTTTCTGTGCTTCTGCTTGCCATTGTATAGTAAATCTGTGGACTGCAAAGATGAAGTAGAGATCTTGATTGCTGAAAAGATGGCTTGAAGGCATCACAAGAAGCAGTGGGACACCATCCTTTGCAGCCTCAAAATTGCAAGTGAAAGAACTTGCTTTGAGAAGAAAGTCTCAAAGCACCATGCTCTAGAATGGCAGTGGCCTAGAGAATTTGTTCCTCAGAATTGGATTCAAGGGCCAGCGATTTAGCTCAGTGGTGCAGTGTCTGACTGGCAAGCATGAGGTCCTGAGTTTGATTCCCAGTACCAACAACAACAAAAAAAGAATTGGATTCAGAGTGCTCAGCAAACAAGGTACTTTACCCCTACAACTGAGAGGGGGAAGCCTGGCTACTGCTCCAGCCGGCAGCAGACAGCATCATCTACATAGCACTGCTTTTAGGTGCATGCAGAATGAAAGAGTTGTGGAGTCAGGGAGGCTTCTACTCAGATTTCAGTGTGTGTGTGAAATTATGAGTGTGAAGCCAAAAGTGTAGTGGAGACCCCAGAAGTTTGGAGAAGCCAGGAACATTGATCATCTGAGGAAAAGTACTAGGAGAGAGCAGAGCAGACCCAAGAAAGAAGCCAAGGGAGCTACAACCATTGTATATGCCATAGGGGTGGAGTCACCCAAGACCTTTGGAGATCACATCTTACCACAGATTGCCTTGGGTGAGTCACATGGAACTATAGGACTCAATGTTTGCCCTGCTGGATTTTGGACTTGCTTTGGTCCCATTCCTTTGTATCCCCATTTGTAGCTTTTGGAATGGAAATGTACCATTAAATCTTGGAAGTGTTTAACTGTCTTTTCATTTGTGCGTGGACTCACAGCTAAAAGTTTGCCTTAAATCTCAGAGCAGACTTGGGTCTTGAACTTTTCAGCAGTGCTGGAACTTTTAGGACTTTGGCAACTCTTAGAGACAGACTAAATGCCTTTTGGGTAAAAGAATGTACATGAGTCTTTGAGGGGCCAGGGGTGGAATGTTATGGTTTGTGTCTGGATGTCCCCCCAAAGCCTCACACACTTTTAGATAGGGATTTTCAGAGGCAGCTGGATCTAGAGTTTGTGATTGATTCGTAGTGCAATGCTGGGATTAGGGGTGAGCCATGGCTGAATCAGTCCACTGATTTGATTGACTCCACCCTAATCCCAGCAGTATGGCTAAGATAAAAGGGGCAAAAAAGAGGCTTGTTTCCCCCTTTTTGCTCTCTTGGTTTTCTGTCTTCCTCCACCATGAACTGTTGCCCCTGTGTCACACCACCCTGCCTTGAAGCCAGCTAATTATGGCCTGAAACCTCCACAAACTGTGAACTAAATAAACCTTTCCTCCTTTATTTATTTTTGGTACTGGGAATTGAACTCAGGACTTTGCACTTGTCAGGCAGGTGCTGTGCCACCAAGCTGTAAGTCTGGCCCCACCTTTCCTCCTTCAACCTTGGGTGTTGGGTATTTTGCCTCAGCACTGAGAAAAGTAACTAAGACACATGGAATAGTGAAACAAAATAGAGAATGTAGAAACAATCCCAGGCACAATCAGCCATGTGATCATATGCAGGAGTAGTTGAAAATATATGCTGGAGGACGCAGAGCCTCTTTAACAAATGGTGCTGGGAAAACAAGCTATTCACGTGCAGAAGATTGAATCTAGACTCCTATTGCTCGATATGTACAAAACCGAAAAAAATAGATCAAAGATCTAATGCTAACACATAAACAATCTGCTGGAAGATACAGTAAGTGAAACTCTTGAAGATATTTCGCATAGGCGAGGATTTTCTAAACAGAACCCCAATTGTTTAAGAAATAACCTTGAGATTCAACAAGAGAGATTATATCAAATTAAAGTTCTGCACAGCAAAGGAATCAACCAACAGAAGGAAAAGAGTTTACAGAGTGGAAAAAACATTTAGCCAGCTATTTCTTGGAGAAAGACTAATATCTAAAATACATAAAGAAATAAAAAATTTAGACTCCCCCAAATAAATGACCCAAACAAAAAATGTGCAACCGAAATGAAAATACACTTCTCTGAAGTACAAATGGCCAATAAATACATTAAAAAATGTTTAATCTCTCTGGTCATTTGAGAAATGCAAACTAAAACAGCACTGAGATTCCATTGTAATACTCAAAGAATGGCTATCAAATTAATAACAAATGCTGGCAAGGCTACAGAAGGGAAAAAGGAACCCCTGTATATTGTAGGTAGGAACATAAAGAAGTACAACCACTATGAAAATCAGTACGGAGATTGTGCAAAAAACTAAAAATATAATTTCAATTTATTATGTTTTATAACTAGTTGTCCCCCAGTGACTCATGCACTCATAGGCGGGGCTTTGGGGAACTAACTGATTCATAGGTTCATTATTCCACTGATGAGTTCAAAGCTAAATGTAACACTGGGAGGTGGAGCGTGGTTGGAGGAGCTGAGTTATTGGGCGTGTGACTTGAAAGGGTGTATTTCCTTTCCTCCTCCCTTGATCTGCTTCCTGACTGCCATGCCTTGAGTAATCCTCCTCTGCCATGGCCCTAACTCAGAGCCAGCTGACTATGGATTGTGGTGGATTAAGTAATGAGCATCTTGTAACACCCAGCTGAATTGAATCAGCGTGGTGCTGGGTGTGGAAAGTCCACCTGAGGATTGTTGCCAACAGCATAAAAAGAGAACTGGAGGGGAAGATGGTGTATTGTTGATTCTCCTGGAGAAGTGTGTCACACTTTTTTTCCTGATGTGAACTCAGTTGTTATCATTAGAGGAGCTCAGTTGCTTGCTGTCGCTGAGGATGGCTGTGGTGCTCTTTAGGGGAGCTCTGGTCCTTATCTTTAGTGTCACTTCCTGGCTCCAGCACAGAGCCATCAGCCCAGTGACACAGATCCTTCATCCCACTGGTGCAGACTTTCTAGCTTCCACCATTAGCTCTAGGTCTTCAACTCCACTCATGCAGGACATTGCCATGGGATCCAGACCCTCAGCTGGATTCTTTGGGTCTCTAGTGCATGGACAAATCTCCTTGCATTCTTCTGCATTTGACTTTTTGGGTGAATATAATAAAATAATCCTATAAATTATGTGTCCTGTATTAAATCTATTCCCTTGTAAACTCTGACTACAACAGGAATAAAACTTGCACAAACTGTCAGCCAAAATAAACTTCTTTGATCTGCACCTTGAGGCCATAATGCGAAATGAAATCACATACACATGCTTACTTTACTGAATGGTGTTTTACTTTTTTCTCATTGCTGAGACAAAATACCTGACACCCAAAGTTAAAGGTGGTAAGGTTTATTTGGCTCTCAGTTTACGGAGGTTTCAGTTCAGTTGGCTGACTTGAAGCAGGGTGCTATGGTTAATGAGAAACAGGTCATAGCAGCCAGAAGGTCAAGAGAGGAAAAGCTAGCAAGAGGGACAAGATGGGCCTCTTTCTGTCCCTTATATTGGCTCCAGCCTACCAGAATTAATGGACTGAATTAGTAATCACCCACCCTTGATCCCAGTACCCTGAATCCCAGTACTGCACCATGAATCAGTCACAAGTTCTAGATTCAGTCACCTCTGAAAAAGCCCCACCTGTGACTGCATGATGCTTTGTGGAGACATCTAGACACAAGCCATAACACATGGTTTCTCTCATGAGAATCCCAAAGTACAAATACATTAAAGAACAAAATAAAACAGGAGACAGGGAGATAGATGTTTTGCAAATGAGGACCAAGAGATAGAGGGAGGTG
>RJWM01030688.1:5338-23282 GCA_004363535.1 Dasyprocta punctata
AAGAAACTAAGTTGATGCAACTACAAACCAAAGAATGCTGAAAATTGCCAGCAAGCCATCAGAGGTACTGCAGCATGGCATCAAGTCTTCCTCAAGTTCTTGTGGGAAGTAACCCCACTAACATGCAAATTGGACTTGTAGACTTCCGAACGATGAAATAAGATGTTTCTGCTGTTTAGAACACTCAATCTGTAGTACTTCGTTACAACATCCTTAGTAAACTAATATAGTCAGCCCACTATTTCCAAGGATTCCACATTTAAAAATGCAATCAATCATTGACCAAAAATATTTTTTAATAATCCAGAAATTTCCAAAAAGTAAAGTTGAATTTGGCACATACTGAGCAAATCCAACTCTCTATCCAAGAGAATGGTGTGATGACTAGGTAAACCTTGCTGCAACCTCCTGTCACTTTCCAGGTCTTGGCTTTGCAGGTCATCATTTCATTTATGTCTCTTTTGTATGTTGTATGGTTCTACTAAGATGGTTGCATCTGTTCTTAACATGTACAGATTTTTGTGTCATTATTTCTTAATGCAGCATGAAACTATTTACATGACATTTACTTTATATATCATAGGTGATCTAAAAATGACTTAAAGTGTGTAGGAAAATGTATATAAGTTATATACAAATACCATATTGTTTTACATAAGACTCTTGAACATCTGTGGATTTTTGGCATTGACACAAGGGTCCTGGAATAATTCCCCTGAGGATAACAGTTGATGACAATATTTGAATTCTATAATGGGATTATATATAAATTGTTGTGGGATAAAACTAAGATGTTTTATAAATTATTTTCCTCAGTAACTTGCTCTATTATACACCTTATTTTCACCATCTTTTAAAATATAAATTCATATAGCTTTCCTTTCAATAATTCAATATTGAGATTTTTAAGAAAACTGAAAACTGCAATATGTTGCTCAGTTCTTCCAATTCAATTTTGATCTAGTGTAGTCAGCAAGTGTTCTCTGTAAGTGTTAAATATCCATGTAGCTGCAATGTCAGTGTATGGCTTTGACCCTGTGTTCCCTCAAGGCCTCATGTAATCTGGACAAGACTGAGTATGACATTCATGATTGGTTTGTTGTCTAGTACTAGGATTGTTGATGTGAGTGCTGCAACCACCCAGGGGTGGAGCCTACATACAGTGTAAGGGTGAGAGGAAGGCCTCTCTCTCTCTCCTTCTCTCTCCCTCTCTCTCACTGGTTTGCCTTGCTCTTTGGTGGCCACCATGAATGGCTGCCCCACTATGCCACACTGCCTTGGAGCCAACTAAGTATGGACTGAAACCCCTGAGAACTGTAAGAAATAAACCTTTCCTTCCCTCATTTTTGGGGTCAGGTATTTTGTCTAAGCAATGAGTGAAAAGTAACTAAGACAGAATTTGGTACCAGTGGGGAGAGGTCAACCATGTGGTTCAAGAGGCTTTGGAAATGGATTGTGGGAAGAGTTTGGAAATGTTCACAGACTTCACCTGAATGCATAGAGCTGGAACAGCTTAGGTTGTTCAGTAGGGGAGATTCTGGTCAGAACCCAGAAGACCAGAAGGCTGATAGAAAGCCTGTTGGTAAAGACCAGGCTCGGGAGGTTTCTGCTGTGAAGAAGGAGTGCATTAGTTGTTGGATTCCACACAACGTGTGTTATGGCTTAGCAGAAAGTTTGTCTGCATTCTGCTTGTGCCCAGAGACTTTGTCTGAGACTGAGATTAAGGGCAATGGACTGATTAATCTGGTGAAAGAAATTTCAAGGCAATCAAATGCTGAGGTAGTGGCTTGGCTATTTTGGGGGGCTTTTAGCCAGATTTATGTTGTAAATCAAGAGCAAAGAGCCCACAATGGTGACTTAAAATGTTGTGTTTGGCTAGAAAGCTGTGGACTACAAAGATAGAGCTGAGACCTCAATTGCTGAAAAGGAACAAAGGAATAAAAAAGATGGCCTGAGGCCATCCTGGGAAGTAGCAAGCCTCCACCTTTTGCAGCGTCAAGCTGGCAAAGATAGAAGAGTTTGCTCAGAAGAGAAAACTACAGACTGCCATGTTCCAGGAGGTGTTAAAATGGCAGTGGCCACACCAGATTCCAGAATGGTGGTGGCATAGAAAAGCTTTACCTCACAGTCAGATTCAGAGAGCTAAGCAATCCAGGCCCTCGACCCCTACAGCCAAGAGAGAGGAAAGCCTGGCTAGTGCTCCAGCTGGCAGTGGACCTTGGTGGCATCCAAGTGATGCTGGTTTTAAGTGCAAGGAAAATGCGCTAGTTCTGAGGATAAGACAGCTTCTGCCCCATCTGCAGAGGGTAATACTTAAAGATATAAGGGTGAAACCAAGGATACAATGGAAAACCCAGAAGTCTGAAAAAGTCATGAGCATGGATCATCCAAGAAAAACTGTGAGAACCAAACAGATTGAGCTTAAGAGAGAAGCTATGAAAAATGGATTCCCTGGAAGTGCCAAAAGGATGGAATCACTCAAGCCTTTTCTAGCTTGCAACCAGATCTCTTCAGATGCTGAGCGGAGAACTCCAGGACTTAATGTTTGCCCTACTGGATTTTGGACTTGCTTTGGTTCCAATGTTTTGTATTCTCCTGTTTGTAGTTTTTGGAATGGTAATGTTTATCTTGTACCTTTGCACTTTGAAAGTGTCTAACTTGTTTTCATTTATACTGGGGGTTACAGTTAAGTTTGCCATAGAGCTCAGTGGAGATTTGGGACTTGGACTTTTCAGCAATGCTGAGACTGTTAGGACTGTAGCAACTCTTTGGAAATGGACTAAATGCCTTTTGTATAAAGAATATACATGAGTCCTTAGGGGGGCCAAGGGTGGAATGTATGGGTTTGATCCTGTGTCCTCCCAAGACCTCATGTAATCTGGACAAGGCTGAGTCTGGCATTTGTGATTGGTTTGTTGTCTAGTACTAGGATTGGTGATGTGAATGCTGCACCAGCCCAGGGTTGGAGCCTACATACAGTGTAAGGGTGAGAGGAAGGGCTCTCTCTCTCTCTCTTTCCCCCTTTCTCTCCCTGTCTCTCCCTGTCTCTCCCTCTCTCTCCCTGTCTCTCACTGGTTTGCCTTGCTGTGTGGTGGCCACCATGAATGGCTGCCCCAACATGCCACGCTGCCTTGGAGCCAACTAAGTATGGACTGAAACTCCTAAGAACTGTAAGAAATAAACCTTTTCTTCTGTACTGGGTGATACTATGTACCCCACAAGTCCTCATATATGGGGCTGAGTCTGGCAATTGTGTTGGTTTGTTGTCTAGAGCTGGGATTGGTAATGTGAGTGCTACACCCTCCCAGGGGTGGAGCTGAGATACAGTGTAAGGGAGGTGTGTCTTCCCCTCTCTTCCTCTTCTGCTCTCTCTTGCCAGCATGCCTTGCTGTTTGCAGCAACCATGAATGGCAGTTCTGCCATGCCACACTGCCTTGGAGCCAACTGAGTGTGGGCTGAAACTCCTGAGAAACTGTAAGAAATAAACCTTTCCTTCCCTAATTTTTGGCATCACGTATTTTGTCTCGGCAACAAGGGAAAAGTAATTAAGATAATTTCCCTCATTTTGGGGGTCAGGTATTTTGTCTCAGCAACAAGTGAAAAGTAACTAAGACAGTCAGGGATCTGTATTTAGATTTGAACAAGCTATATCTAGACTTACAGTTACACAAATGTAAGAGGAATGCAAGTTTTTTAATATTGTGAGATGTTCTTTGGTCTTGTTGTGTAATTATTGTAAATACTGTAGCTAGGCTGTGTGTAACTCTGAAATCAATTAAACAATGAAGAAAAGCAAAATAACAGGCTAGCATTATTGAGAAACAAATGTTCATTGTGTAAGAGACTGCATTCATAGTATCCAAGGTGAAGGAATTTACCTGTTTTAGCTGTGAAAATCCTTACTCTTTGAACTGTAAAGTAGACCAGGAATGGTGGTGCATGCCTATCATTATAACCCTCTGGAGGTTGAGGCAGGAGGACTGCCATGAATTTGAGGCCAGTCTGGGTGACATAGTGAGTTCAAGGTCAACCTGAACTACATAGCAAGACCCTCTCTAGAATAAAAGAAGTGTACCTTGAAGTAGTACATATCACATTTGGCACAAGTGGAAATCTCTCAGGAAATTCAGTGGCATTCAGTAAGAGCTGTGGACAAGAGTTCTAGAAGTCTGAATGCTTAGTCTCAACAACCAACCCATAGTTATTTGGTACCAGCTCTGGGCACTGAATTCTTCCTGGCAAAAATGCCCAACTGTGTTTTCATAAATTTTTTGTGTTTCTGATATATGAGACAGACAAAGTGCACTGAAATGTGGGATGCAGGAGGGGAATACTTTTCTGTGTCTGCAGTATTTCCTTACTGCCAGGCAATATGGAGAAGTCTTTCTGCTTTTCTGTGTTTTCAATCCCTTTTCCAGCTCCTTGTCTTTTCAACCTAAATTTATAGTAAAGCCCTTCAGACTTGTCTCACTTGTTATGGGTTTGAGATTTTTTAAAAGCCACCTATTGAAAACATTAATCAATTTGCTTCAAAGTTTGTTATATCTGGTATACCTTCTTCAGTATGTGCATGTGTGTATGATTATTGTCATTTTCAACTTCTGTCAAGATAGAATAATGGAATATTCTCTATTTTTAGTTCTTTTTATTCATTATGGTATGCTTTAGAGAGACAAAGAAAAAAATGAAAGCTTTCTGTTGCCTGTTTTAAACATAGCTGACTGCTTTTCAAACCATGAGATATTTATGGTTGAATTTTTAAAAATTAGCATAAAAAGGCAGATTCATGAACCTTAACTGAATCATAAAACTTTACATAATAAAGTAAAATAAAAATGTATCTAGACCTTTCAGATAATATAAATTATTTTGGACTCAGGTTTATTTTATTTTACATAGTGGTCTGAAGCATTTATATAACTATAAAATGAATAATATAATAAGGATTAAAACAGTTTTATTGGAAAAGAAAGTTCATACCTTTTGTCTGTGAGCTGGAAAGTTCTGCGCAGAAACTGTTCAGATGTATTCATAACCATATTAGGACAGAATACAATAGTGCCATCATTACAGAATATTTCTTCAGAGTAGAGAATGATGGTATGAAAGTGACATTAACAAACACAAACTTGTTTCATTTAGATAGTGTTAATTAATGCCTCTTTTATAATTATCAACATCTGCTCTGGTTTTCACATTTTCCTTTTACTGATAAATTCAATCTTCATTTAGGTGAGTCAACGAAGTGGGATTCAATTAAAATATAGTATATCTGAGAAAATACACAAGATGAGTTTGTTATCAAAATGATTTGATCATTACTGAATGGAACTCAAGAAATAAGAATATATAACATAAAGAAAAATAATACACGGATAATTATACCAAGTGGAACCTTCGCAACAATAGACCCAGGAATTCAAGCCAGGTTCTAAAGAGTACAGCTATAGATTCATTCCATTGAAGTATATAAAGTTTTTAACTAATTTACTTGGAATCAAAAGAAAGCCTAACAGTTCTGAGAAAGCAAATGACATGTTAAAGTAATTTTCTGGTTGGCTAAAATTACTCTGAAATAGATCCTTGTTTCAGTATATTTTGGCTAGAAAGCTTTTTAAAATATAGTAAGTACTACCTTCTGCCTTGGTAAATAGCAGGTAAGTATTTTTTACAGAGTGACAATGTCTATTGCTTCTCATTCTGTACAGTAGACAGCTTGGGTACTGCACAGGCATATGGGTGGACCAGAATTTCATTAGAACTTTCTACAAGGGTCTGTAACACAAGCAGTACTACAGTACTAGTTGTTATTTTAAACAAACTCCTGTTTTATTGTCATTTGCTTTTCCTCTTCTTCTTCTAAAAGTCCGGCATATAAAGATGGAATCTGCATTTATCTAGTCTGTAATTTTGCTTTGTAAGTGCATCCACGTTTTATCTAGTAACACATATTAAGAAAATTTGCAAAAGAATAGAAAAACGTTCAGAAATAAAACCAAAATAAGAGAAGCATAACAGTGAATTAGTACTGAGAGAACTATTGTGCAGGAAATAGGATAAATAGCTTAGAACAGAAAAACAAAACAAAATGAATCAAACTTTTGGAAAAAATTAAAATAATTTAGAAGACTGGTGAAGAAAACTTTCAAAGTTAATCAAATATGCATTGAATAATTATTCTTTCAGATGACATTGAAGCAATGGGGCAAAAATTATTTAAAAACATAGTTAATCAACAAGAAATCCAAAAACTTATACTAGTGAAAGTTCATGCTGTACTTATACATGGAACCAAAACAGACTAGGAACAATTGCTTTTGGGAATTCAGAGCCACAATCTCTATCCCCACTTCCTCCACTTGCATAAATCACACACACACACACACACACACACACACACACACACACACAGAGTCAAATAACAAGGCAAAGAAATGAGAGTAGCGCCAACTTTCTTAGCCATGACTCTATTAGCTAAAAAACAATGAAACAGCCCTACTGAAATATTTAAAGGAAAGAAAATGTGAGCCAAGGTTGACCAAACAACCCTTTCATATCAAGGCTGTAAAGAGTCACAAACTTAAAGTACTAATAGGAATATAATTTTCATAAACTTTTCCCAAAGCATCTACCTCAGAGTTTCAGAAAAACACAATTTAAAGAGAAACTTAAGACAGTAAGCATTTAATTATGAAATGTTGGGAATAAAGATGGCAAATCCAATATTCATGTCAGAGGGTCTAATATTGATGAAATAATACAACTAACTTAAAAACAGTATAGGGACAGAAGGAACTCTTAGGTAGGACTAGATTAGGAAGCTGGGCCCTTTCAAGAAGTATGAAGAAAACAGATTATGCATTACAGCAAACACCTGAGATGACATTTTACTGAGCTCACAGGCTGTGGTTTGACATCCGCTTGCTCCTGTGTAATTGGCACTGATTTGCCTAAGCTCCCCTTTAAGTTGATTATTACTCTATAAGCAAAAACCCCTATTAGCCCACCAAACCTAATCACCTGGCAACAAGTCCAAAACCAAGCAAGCAGCGACTATACAAGGGAGGGGCCCCTACCTCATAAAGGAGGAGTCCCAGACACAGTGGTGACCCAGCTCTGGGCACCCCCACTTCTCCAGAATGGCTTTAAGCCACTTCTTGAAATACCTGTAATAATGTTCCTTTGCACTGTTCTTTGACTCCTTTTCCTCTTTCTCAGGTGGAGAGAGACAAGTCTAGCTAGGGTGACTCTGGGGATCCCTAGACTCCAGACCCACTGGACACAATAGGGAGAGAAAAAAGCAAAGTAAACAGAAATTAAAATATATTTGCATTGACTTATGGAATTAGGAATGAAAAGATACTTTCAACTTGAAGATCTTAAATTTTGAGAATGCTTAGTATGTACATTAGCACCAAAATTATATTTATGACTAACAAGACAGGAAAAGAAGTGATTATTTGCTGACATTAATATTGATAAAAGAAAAATGTTTCAGGTCAAAGATTTTGTTAAAAAGCATTATGGAAAAGTATTAGTATAAAGATAGCCATTAGGAAGGCCCTAACGCTTCTCAAGTAACAAGAGAAATACAAGAGGAAAAGTACAACTCAAGCAGCTAAAACAATGAGAGATACACATGCATAGAGACTTATAAAATGCTTGCAAAACTCTTATTATGGAACTGTATTAAGTATAAATTGTATCCATACATGTTAGTGGTCATAAGTAACATAAAAGAAAATAAATTTCAAATGAGCTAAGAAAGCAAACATTTACCTATCTGCTGTATGCAAAAGACATACTTAAAATAAAGTGAACTGAAAAGGGTAAAGATAAAAGCCTGAACAAAAATATAGCGAGCAAAGGCAAGTAAGAAGAAAGCAGGGGCCATGATCTTGTTCTAAAACAAGGTGGAATTCAGGCCAAGAAAAATTAAACAATATAAAGTAGGACACTCTATAATGCTAAAGATTACAATTCACAGTGAAGATATTAATATCTTTTCACCAAAAACCAGTAGCAACTTTCATATAGCAGAAACTATAGGAGATAAAAGGAAAAATAGACACACATTAGAAATAGGAAAGTTTAGCACATCTCTTTCAGATCTAGATAGATCAAGGGGATAAAATGTTAGTAAGAACACAGAAGACCTAAAAAACATAAGATAGAATCTCTAAATATATAAAAGTATTTCGCCTGAGAATACACTTCATCTTAAAGAAACCATAGACATCTATTAAAACTAGCTATATGCTAATAAACTACAAATAACTTAAAAATGCAAACTTCAACACACCACTTTTTTTTTATTAAATCCTCAATAAGTAGTAATAATAATAACAAAGTCACTTCCTTCAGAATGCTTTCTTTTAAGTAAACTCTTAAAAGAAAAGTACCACCCAAATTTCTAGAAAAGAAAAAACAATGGAAACAATTTAGTGAAACTCTAAGTAAAAGGATTGCAAAGAACTAGACATTAAAATTAAAATCACTGTAGCTGTAGCATGGTGAATGAGTGGAGTGGAACAGAAGCTCAGCATGATCAAGTAGCGAGTACCTCTTGCTTTTATTTTTAGAGATATAGTCTAGAGGGCTTGAGAAAGGATTACAAGCAAATGGTAATGGATAGTGAAAGTGAGAAGTAACGAATCTTTGCCTAGGTCCTGTGTTTTATTAGTAGCGTTTATTAGGAAAGACTGAGAGACCATGAGTGGAGGTGGTGTAATGTACCTTGTAATTTGTAAAATAATTCATAACAGAATAATTCAAAACCAGTAACTATGAGTAACCAGCTTTATTTTCAGTTCATGAATGTATTGTTAAACTATGAAATTGTCAAATGATTAATGAGAATTGTGAAATGAACACTCATACTTTGTCGATGTTTATAAAAGTTTAACTTTCTGATTAGCAACAGAGAAATACTAGGAAAGTATTCTAAAGAATTAATTTAATTATTTGGCTTAATATCACTGTACAGGCATGGCAAACACAGCTTACATGTAAAAGCACATTTGTAGTCAATTATTAATGTTCATCATGTAATATTAAAATAATTAATGTTAAATAAATTAGCATACCAAGATATTGAAAGTCATCTATATAATTATATTAACCATGATGTCAAAAGTGTATTTCCAAAGACATTTCTACTTTGCATCAATTGAAAACTCTTTGAAATTTTCAAAGCTATCTGCACCAAGACTTATTATTTAAAAATTTCATAAAAATAGGCAACAGAAATATCACAAAGTAAAATGCCATACTGAGCTTCAACAGCAAATGAAAAGGAGCAATATCAAATTTCTAAAGATAATGTAAACATTCTATAATCACACACTTTAATAAATATACTGTATCAGTGTCATATATTAAAGAGGCTATATTTTTTCTAGGCTATCTTTCCCATATCTTTCTTTGGTTTCTTTGTCAAAGATAAGATGACTGAGTATGTTTGGAGTTGTTTCTGCATCTTTTACTCTGTTCCACTAATCCTCGGGTCTGTTTATTTTGTCAGTATCATGATGCTTTTATCACAATAGCTTTGCAGTATAATTTCAAGTCAGGGATTGTGTTGACCCTTGCCTTGCCTTTGTTGTCCAGAATTGCTTTTGTTCTTCTAGGTCTCTTCTGGTTCCAAGTAGAGAAGATTATAAGTAGACCCATTTGTTTCTTGCTGCACTAAACTAAAATTGGAATGTATCAAAGATCTCAATATTAAAATAGAAACACTAAATCTGCTGTAAAAAAGAATAGGTAGGACTTGAAAACACTGGTGTAGACGCTTTATGAAGAAAGCCCCAATCACACAGAACTATCACAAAGAATCAACAACTTGAATAATATCTTATTAAAAAGTTTTTGCACAACAAGGGAGACCATCAACCGAATGAAAAGATAACCCACAGACTAGGAAAAATTTTTTTCTAGCTATACCTCAGACAAAGGATTTATACCTAGGATATATAAAGAACTAAAAAAAAAATGGCACTCTTAAAATTTGAAGATCCAATCCTAAAATGGGTATCTGAAATGAATAGTCACTTCTCAGAAAAACTACAAATGGCAAATAAATATGAAAAAATGTTCAACATCAGTGATCATTCGAGAGATGCAAATTAAAACAATGCTGAGATTCCATCTCACTCCAGAAAGAATGGCAGTTATGAAAAAAATCAACCAATAACAAATGCTGGTAGGGTTGTGGGGGCAAAGGAACCTACCTCCACTGTTAGGGGGAGTGTAGACTGGTGCAACCACTGTGGATATCAGTGTGAGATTCCTCAATAAACTAAAACTAGAGGTTCTAGTTGATTCAGCTATTCCTCTTCTTGTTGTCCTCTGGAAAGAATTAAAGGCCTCACACCACTGCAATATATGCACAACCATGCTTATAGGGGCGCAGTTTGTAATGGCCAAATCTCGGAAATAACCCAAATTCCCATCAACAAATGAGTAGATAAAGAAGATGTAACTTTTTTCATACAATGGAATACTACTCTACTATAAATAAGTATAAGCTCCAGCCATTTCTAGTTAAATGAGTATACCTTGAGACCATACTCTTAAGTGAAATAAATTGATACACATGTTCAAATATTGCATTGTTTCTCTGGTGTGAAGAACCAAAAGTGTACATAAGGACCAAAATGTTTAACGAATATTGTAAAATGATGAGAAAAATTTCAAATGGGAAAGAAAACACGGGAGGGGTGAAGTAGAAAGGAAAAAAGTGGCAAACAGAATAGAAGGAAAAAATGAAACAAAACTTTTGTAGACAGAGAAAGAGGAGTTACAGGGAGGGAAGGGGAAAGAGAATCAGAAGCAAGATAAGTGCAGCTACAAAATCCCTATGATAAGCATTTTTATGTATGTTTAAAATGTACCAATAAAGTAAAAAAGTTAAATATATACTGTATCAAAATAAACAGAAAAAGCATTGAGACAACGATATCTAACATAAAGAATCAACAAAATCTTGATTAAGATAACTGAGAAATCAATGACAAGAGTTAAGGAAAAATAAAAAACAGAGAAAAAATGATAACTAAGTTGATTGAAGTGCAAGAAGAAAACAGTGAGATCATGTTTCAGGAAAATTAGAAAGTATAAAGGAGGATAATTTTTAAAATCAGAAGGAATGAAGGAGATTAAAAATTTGAAAGAAACAGACAAATCATGAAGGTTTGGAAAACAAAACAAAACACACATACAATGCCAAAAATAACAGCAAAACAAATCCCACATGAGACCCCTTGAAGAATAAAACAAAACCAAGGGAAAAGAGCAATATTAAGAATTACAACCCAATGTATTTTTGTTGAAATGAACACATTGATTTGAAACTACATATTGAAAAGTGAATTTTGTATTGGAGAAAATCAATCCAGAAAGGCCAACATCAAATTAAATTGTTGTCAGCCAGGAGTGGTGGTGTACGCCTTTAATCCCAGCACTCAGAGGCTGAGGTAGGGGGAACGTTGGGAGTTCAAGGCTGGCTTGGGCTACAACGTTAGCAAGGCTGGCCTGAACTACATAGTGCGACCCTACCTCAAAAAAAAGTTGGGCTGGGAGTTTGGCTCAGTGGTTTAAGTGCCTGCTTGGCAATCGCAGGGTTAGGAGTTCAATACCTGGTACCAGCAAAAAAAAAAAAAAAAAAATTTATTGTTTTAAAATTACTGTACATCAAATAAAAAGAACCCATCTCATAAGCATCTGAACAGAATGGCTGTGAATTGGAAGAAAAATAAAATTATATTATTACCAGAAATTAAGACAGCAATTCTGTAAAGCCAAAAAAATTTAAACCAAATATTTTTGATGCAGCAAAAATTATGTTCAAATATAGAAGGCAGAGGCAACAGCTATGAAAATTGTAGACCTCAGGAATAATGTTCCCATGATCTTCCTAAAGGATCAAGTTTAGGAAATCAACATTGCTAGACAGATGCACACATAAACCTGGAAGTGAGCATAAATGCATTGCTTCTTACGGAACAAAAATTATTGGAGGAAAAAAGGATAGATTTTAATACATAACTTCAGAATAATCTGACATTGTAGATATATTATAAATCTTAAAAGGGAGGAAGGAGCAGAGAATATACAAATTTTTAACTGTTCAAGATCATTTTTTTGGCAACTGATTTGTACTGTGATTCAGAAATTATTATATGTCTAAAGTGATATAAAATAAATGGATATAGAATATTTTATTATATCTGGTGTCATAACAAATGCAAATTCCTAGTGTGCAAGGTAGGAAATACTGACATTGTCCATAAGAGATAAGTTAGAATTTATTTACTTCTAAATTGTATTTAAAAGTAAAAGATTTATGCTCAGCCATGCTTATTAAGCAGGTAGTTTGGAGATTTTTAATTCTCTCTTGGGTGTGATAAGCTCTGTAAGCTAACAAAATCGGAAATTTTCCCTTTCTACACTACGTATTGTTAATGCTAGTATATGCACATTGTAGTGTCTCTGCAAATTTTATTTTCACTATATATCTGTGCTGTTTTTTTTCCTGTGGGACCAATCTTCCTTTATGCAATTAACATGCATTTAAAATATTTAAAATATGTATATGAATGTGCAGATATGTGCAGTTGTAATATATAAAACTGTATAAAGTATATGCTTTTTATACATATGTATACGTGTTTAGTATGTGTTGAGTGTGTAACTTCACATATCACACAAACTTTAACATTCCAGTGTTTTCCTTCTTTGTGTTTACAAAGATGTAAAGGAATTCTAATTATACACATTTGTCATACTGAGGTAACCATTGATGTGGTCTTACCAGTAAAAATATTATTTAACAAATATGTAAAACTACCACCTCATGGAAGCCATGGTTTCTGGGGTTCATTGTCTCTGCTCAAGTACGCAAACACTTAACATTCAGTATATCAAGACTTCATTAAGCATCAGAATCAATATCTATTCAATAAGAAGAAATGTTCAATACCTGGGCACTCCAGTTAACTGTCAAACCTTCTTTTAAGATGTCCTTTTTATATGCTATAAATATAATGATGTTTAGAGAGTAAGAAGTGTAGCTTAATTTTGATCAGTGACATGTAAGTCTTGAAGTGTTTTCCACATCATTCATGAATGAGCCAATGGATACTGGTTGTGAAACCTTCATCTTCGTATTTCAGAATTCTCTAGGACATCAGAAAGTTTTTTTTTTTTAATGGTAAATGAAGTAAAGACTAGAAAATTCAGATTTCCAGAAGGATAAAATTAGTATAAAGCCAAAGAATAATATGAAAGTGCTTTCTTTCCCTCCCATAATCTTCTTTACTACAGTTGAAAAAAATCTCAGAGTAGTAGAATATAGAATCATTCCAAGAACAAATGGAACTCGAGATATAATGCTCAACATCCACGACTTGAAGGGAAGTTTCATTTGCTTATGCTTTTAGTCCCTCCCTAGCTGGATTCAAGGCAGAGGTTTCATGGTGGAAGGTCATGGCAGAGAGAAGCTGTGCATAGCTACTGGGATGCACAACAGAGGAAGAAAGCCAAAGCAGAAGGATGAGGAATCAGCGATAGACCCCTGGGCAATGCCTACATCACTCACTCAGTCATGCCTAAAAGTGTGTGCCACCAAACTCTCAGGTTGACCACAAAACCAATTAATTTTAAACATTCTTCTAACATCCACAGAAGCCAATTAGCAAATAGCAAATATGGTAAACTTTGAGCCCTCATCTAATAGAAATTCGATTTTATACTTTATTTTCTTTGTTTATATTTTAAGCTTTAGAACTGTGACTGTACTAAGAAAGAAATCAGTTCAATGGGTCTCTGAACCAATAGTAATAGACAATGTTTCATGTTGATGTCTTATACCCGAAACAACTGCTGTGAATATAACAATATGCAATGTGCAGATTATTGCTACTCTCTTATTGGTTGGTTGTGAAATTGTTTCACTTTAATTTCTTACTTTTCTTCTGTTTAAAATAAAATTAAATAAATAAATAAAAATAGTAATAGACAAGTTAACAACAGGGTTTAACTTTTTTCTTACCATAAAGTCTCAAGTAGTTATTACAAAACATTATGCAATTCATTTGCTTAAAATTAATATTTTCTTTAATTTTAATTTGTTAGGAACAGGTACAACTTTACTTTAGCAAACAAAAAGGTATGTTGGGTCACATAATTTAGAAGTTTTGCAGAAAGGTACGGCTTCACAGTTTGATCCAGGTTTATTGTATCATAATTGATCCTTCTTCTCATTTTTTATTCTGTCCTGTGAATCACAGACCTACCAGATATTTTCTCTCCTCAAAATCACAGGCCTCTTTGATTTAAATCCTTATAAGATACAGCTCTTTGAATAATCCATTTAGAAGCATCATTGTATCTTTTCATCTAATAGGACTCTTATTGTAAATGGAAAAAAAAGGTAGAGTTTACCTCTGACTGCCTTCCATCCCAAGAGTGGCTGAGAACAGAACACAACTCCCTAGAATAAAATCAAAGCAATACAAAGTAGGAGTAGATAGGAGGGAATGATGACGTGTTTTCTGGTACAGGCAGGTAAAGGGACTTTACCACCCATGGGACCTTACCAAAAGAAGTGCTAACAATTAACTTCTACAAGAAAAGTAAACACAGGAAGAAGGATAGAATATAGGAAACAATGGTAAGTTCTTCAAATTCAAGGCAATGTGTCCTTCATTTTTAAAATCTATAAGCACTTCTGGTAAAACAGAGAATATGAAACCAGGAGCAATAAAAGTCCCAGGATGAGGACTACCTTATGGTTTTAGCAACAGAGCCACTCCTGCCGGCACCCAATTTAGCTGTCATCTCTTTGGTTTTCAGTCTGAAGGTCCAGATTTAGGTAGAGCTTCTTATTTTGTTTTTGTACACAGAGTACTCATAGGTACCTTTGGTTTCTTGTGTTCTGTAGTATGGCTTTGGCAAAGATGGCTGAAATCTTGAACAACTCCTTGAAGCCTGCTTCCGTAATGGTCCTGGATAGGACGTCCTCTCTGGCATCCACAGCAACTGCTTGACATGTTGGCACTAATATTCTAACTGAGGCAACAAACATTCTGATTTTGAGAAGAGAAGAAAGAATACAAGAAACAATTACCATAGAAATGAATAAATTGCTGGAGTAAAATAAGAAACTACTTATGGTAACGAGAATAATAGTCTCATTACTAAATGTTCATGTCCTAATCCCTGTAGCCTCAGAGATGTTACTTCACATTCAAAAGGAACTTGCAAATGTGATCCAATAAGAATCTTCAAACAGGAAAATTATCTCGTGAAATCTGGGTGGGCCCAGTGTTATCCTAAGAGTCTTTATAACATGGTGACAGAAGATTAGGGAAGAAAAAAGTTATGATTTTGACTTTGAAGTTGAATGTAGAAGCTATACTCTAGGGGAATCATGAAACTTCTAGAAGCTTTCAGAAAAGGTAAAGATACAGATTTGGGTTCTGCCTCCCGCCCTCCAAGAAGAGTGGCACTGCTGTAATGATTGATACATCGTGTCAGTTTGAGAAGTTTAGCGACTCAACAAGGGGCCAGGGGCTCATTTTGTAAACATTCTCATCCTGTGCAAGAAGAAGGCAGGGAGATGGTGTGACTGGTACACCCGCCCCTGGAGTGGGGGTAACCTGCTTACACCCAGCGTAAGGGAGGGAAAGAAGCTTGTTCTTCCCTTTTTGGCTTTTGTGTGTCTTCCTCTGCCATGAATTGTTGCTCCTGTGCCATGCCACCCTGCCTTAGAGCCAGCTGATTACAGGCTGAAACCTCCACAAGTGAGCTAAATACACTCTTCACTCTTTAACTTTTGACATTGGATTTTTTTGTCTCAGTAAGGAGAGAAAAGTAGCCAAGACACCTGCAATACCTTAATTTTAGACTTTCAACTTCAGAATTATGAGAGAATAAATTTTTGCTGCTTCAAGATACTATATCACAGAAGTAATAGCAAAAAAAATTAATTATAGAAGCTAAACTTGCTCAGTTTTGGAAATAAAAACTAGTACACTTCATTAAATATGTTTTGTTTATCTGACAATCAAATTTAACTGTGTTCTCTACATTTTACCTATCAACACTAGTAATAAACTTTTTTGTAATGTTAGTTTTTATCTTGTGTTTTATTTTGTGGTGTTATTAAGAAATAGTAAAACTAAAACAACGTTAGCAAGCAAAAGTAAATGAAATATTTGATGAGTAATATAAATAATGACATAAGTACTTCTCTGACTGTTTTTGTTAAAATAGCAGTAGTTTCTCAAAAGTGACATTTTATGGGCTCAACTGGCTTTGTATGGTAATCAACTAATCTCTCTTAGCTAGAGGAGAAAGGCAGAAAAGTATTCCCAGAAATGATATGTGATCTGATGAGCTCAAGTATGAGAAGATTTAGAATTAACACAAGTCAAGCCCTCCTTAGCTTCTCTTAAGCTTAGTTATCTCACTTGTGGAATAAATAGAAAAATAATACTTTCAGTACTCGTTGGAATGGTCTGGAGATCAATGTAATGTTTGCAAAATGTTTGCACTATCGATCAAATAATAATCAAGAAACAAATGTTTAGCTAGCTATTATTATCACGGCATTCACCAGCGAACAGGGATACAATTATGTGCAAATTCACACAATGCTTTCTCTATTGGGGCACTGATTATTCTAGCTTCATTCTAGCCAATTAAGCTTAATGGATTGTGTTTAGACAATGTAAGTAATTCTTTTCCAGACTCACTGTTCTGCTGATATTCTCTTTTGATTTTAAGTTAAGGTCATTTGATGATGTGTGGTCACAAGATAGAGTGAATGTATAGATTAAAAATTATTACAGTAAAAGATAAATTAGCTTTATTCCTCCTTTCTTTGAATGCAATTATCCCATCTTTATTACCATTTTCTAAAGCTGTCCTGGAAGTTATCTTTCCTAAGTGTTTTTAGTGGTACTAGCATGACTGTCTTGATGCTCCAAATCCATTCAAAAATTTACATTTCACGATCATTTTGACTTTGGGGAAAAGGCAGAAGTCTCAATGTGCCAGAACCAATGAATAAGGTGGAAGATGTGCTACAGTGCTTTTGCACGACTGTATTTCCACTGGCTCACACTCAGCAGCAGCACTAACCATATTTTTGATCACATCACATCCAAGAGCACGTTCAGAGCTGCTTCAGACAGTGGGAAGAATAATGGGATAAGTGTGCTCAAGCAAGAGGACTAATTTGAAAGGGTTTAATGACTACATGTCTTTTACTACAATAAAATATTGTATTTGAAAACACTCTGTTTTTTTTAACCATTGTGTATCTTTAATGGTTTTTATATATGCAATATTCATGTCCATTTAACCCTCCAGTTCACCAAAGAATGTTTAAATTACTCGTGCCCAGGATTGACTACGTTGCTGACAGTTATGGTTCTGAGTTTAAGTTTTACTTAATGGAATTATTTTATAGTTTATGATGTATAAGGATCAATTTCTCTGATATTATACTTAAAAATCATGAGATAGTCTATAAGACATATCAATGACAATATTATGCTCAGTTTTCCCTAAATATCTGTGACATTCCTTTTTAAAATATTCTTACAAACTTCAAATGGAAAAAAAATAGCAACTCTATATGTTTTGGTGCAGATTTTACAGTTAAAAGAATAAATTTGTTGGTTTGACTGACTGTAACTTTGTTTTCAAAATATATTGAAATTCTGGCAGAATCTAGAGTCAAAAAACTATTTAAAATGGCTTTGAATCTTCAACACATTAGTAATGATAAGCTGATATTTAAGACTCACAAGAAATATGTGTGCATACATACTCAATGTAAAATATATATATGTGTGTGTGCATACGTGTGTGTACAGAAAAATATACATTCACAAACATAAGTACAAAAGTAATGTAAAAATGTAATGGTCCTGCA
>RJWM01030689.1:0-23181 GCA_004363535.1 Dasyprocta punctata
CTCGCGCTTGCCAGGGCAGGCGCTTAAGGCACTGAGCCAAACTCCCGGCCCTGGTTTTTTTGAGGCAGGGTCGCACTATGTAGCTCAGGCCGGCCTTGTGCTCGCGTTGTAGCCCAAGCCGGCCTCGAACTCACAACGCTCCGCCTACCTCAGCCTCCCGAGTGCTGGGATTAAAGGCGTGCGCCACCACGCCCGGCTTATTGCCTTTTTTTTTTTAACCAGGGGAAAGCGCAAATGCAGTCCCCCCACTGCCATAAATTATGCAGCCGAGTTTCCCACATTTAGGGAAAGCAGAGGGGTCAGCACATTCACCATGCAGTGGGTAAGGCTCACTCTGGAGAAGCCACCCACCTTCGTGATCATGGTGTCTCCCCCGCCAGGTAAGTATCGTGTATTTATTTTTACTTCTATAAGAATTCCTTATTATATATTGAGGTATATTATCATATTTAAATATAAATTATTAAAACCATTGTATTAACATATACTAAGGATGTATCTGTTAGTACAAATTCAAGTCCCCGAAATGTCAGTGTCTCTCGGGGAAAATCCGCCCATCTTCATGAACTGATCCGCCCACGGAGTCACCAGACTGCATCCTGACACAGCCGAGGGGCCGCTCCTGCTTTCCCACTGCACCGTTTTGTATCCACAGTGAGGGTGCACAGGGATCAGCTGTTGTCATTTCCTTCAGTCTGCTTGGCCCTGTTAGGTAGGAGGAGTTACATGAAACGGGAGGCCTTATGGGGACATCTTGCCTCAGGCTCATCGTGGCTTATTTCTTTGATCAGTTCAACAGTTTCTGGGAAGGTGTTTGACACTTCTCTTCTCACAGCACTATGCTTTTTGGAAGCCAGCCTAGATGCTGATTCTAATGTGCAAGGCACATTACCTCTCAAAGGTATTTGCTGATTAACTTCACCATGCCTAAAACAAGTTTTGAACTCCTTCCCCCATACATGACCACCTTAGTGTCCTGAATTAAGATCTACCTTTGAGCCACAAATCAAAGTCTAATTACAGGAAACATTTTTTGAGGAAATGAAATTTGCTGGTTGAAAAAGTAGTGAGTCTGATTGGCAAGGGAAGGTGCCTACCCTTTAACAATATTCTAAAGGTGAATGAAAGAGGCTTTGTTTGTGTGTTTCAGAAAGCTCAAGGAAATGATCACTTACAGTGTGCCTTATTTTGGTAATGATTCTTTAACATATGGAAAAAGTAAGACAAATTTTTTATATTTTCATAACCACAAGATGGCACCAACTTTCCATTGTAAAAGTTAGACATGCTTGCTTTCCATTGTTTAGAATTTTTTAAAGATTACAAACTGTTGCATGAGGTTTGGTTACTACCTTCACTCAAACGTGGACACACAGACTCTCAGTGCATTAAGTAAGAATCCATAGGATGCATAATACTTGCAGTTTGCATTGCCTGTATCTTTGGTACCAGTGTGCAGGAAGCGACTCCAAAGAATAAGGTGGAATAATTAGTTTTGTTCACAAATAAGAATTTCAATCTCAAAGCCACACATGGGCAATTTTATGAGGTTTCTCTCACTCAGTCTCACCAGATTTGTTTTACTGCTTATGAAAAAGAAAAATCTACATGACTACTATTGTATATGAGCCTGCTGGCAAAAAGCAGTACTTTGGACATGTATCACTGTGCTTCAGGGTCAGGCTATTTGTCTTTTCTTTGCTACATGATTTACAATGCATTTGTGAGTTTTGATGGTCAAGACCAATAATCAAAGTAGGTCTTCTTGATTATTCTATAAATGAACTTTTAAATTGGTAAAATACCTATAAAATGGAATTTAGCTAAAGGATGACCACATTTTCTGTGATGTGGGCTTTAAAGTGACATGAAGTTGTGAAATCTTACTTATGTCCATGTTAGAGCTCTGAGAATTTCACCCTGCTGAGTTTGGGAGGAAGCAGCCTTTCCTTTGGTGGCCCCTCATGTATTTTTTCCTTATGAACTCTGACAGTTGAGTTACCAAGTGTCCAGTTCTTCCTCAGCATCCCTGTGTGTTCACAAACTCGACATGCTCTCCTATAACTCACCTTTTCTGAATATCATCCCGTTAGTAATTTATGTGGTTGGTTTTACTGAAATTTCAGGGTTTTAACTCCAAGAATGATTTAATTCCCAGAATAATACTGATCAATTGTGTGCATCTAATGACATAATAAATATTGAGGATATTTGTTTTAAACCTGAGAACAATAAAAATGGCAAAAGTGTCAAGAATAGGCTAGGAAGCCGGGCGTGGTGGCACACACCTTTAATCCCAGCACTCGGGAGGCTGAGGTAGGCGGAGCGTTGTGAGTTCGAGGCTGGCTTGGGCTACAACGCAAGCGCAAGGCCGACCTGAGCTACATAGTGCGACCCTGCCTCAAAAAACCAGGGCCAGGAGTTTGGCTCAGTGCCTTAAGCACCTGCCCTGGCAGGCACGAGGTTGTGAATTCAATCCCCCGTGCCGCAAAAGCAAAACAAAACAAAACAAAACAAAAGCAAAACCAAAAACAAACAAACAAACAAACAAAAGAATAGGCTAGGACATTTGGAATTTGGGGGATCTAGATTTCTAATTTGAAGTATGGTAGGTTTCAGTAAACTATTAATGAAAAAAACATATAGGAATGTAGTGATTAGATGTCCATGGTCTTCTTGATTATATTTAAAAAGTTTTGACCTTGAATAGATTTCCATGATTGCATATCCAATGTGTTTTGGGCAGTTAAAGAGCAAATATGCCAGATGAGGACTTAGGTTCTAGTGATAGAACAGAAAAACAGGTAAACAAGGAACACTTATGTCACTCTAAGTGCTTCATATAAAGAAGACAGGAGGCTGTTAGAGACTATTGAGAGAGTTTGTAGTTAGGATGGGGTGGAGGTGGGAGTGGAATTCTGCAGTCAGAGAAAACTTTTCTCAGTGTGACTTTTAAGCTGGTAGCTAAAGGAGGAGAAGAAGCCAGCCATGGGAAAGTCTAAGAGGAGGACATTCTGGAGCGACAGAACAGTGGATCACTTCTGTTCATCGTGGTACCCTTAATATCCCAGATAACCTGGAAGCAAAGTCTGGGATAACCATCACCATAATCATTTCTATTCTTATGATGTATCCAAATGGAAAGGTACAAATAAGTGCCTACACATTTTAGATACTTCATAAATAAGTGTTCTTATTTCCCTTCTTATTAAGGCTTACTATACTTCTTCTATGTTCTTTCTTGAGAAGGAATTGCATGTTGTATCTAATATTTCCATAGTATTATTCAAACAAAATTTTCTTACTACTTTGTTCCTTTATTTAATCATCTTTCTTGCCAGTAAAAATTTTACCAAAGGTATTTATATTTTTCTAAATTCTTGCTTACCTAAATGGAACAGCTTTTACAAAGTTCTGTTTATAATCAACATGACATACTCCAGTCTCTTATCATGCCAGATATCTTATTTTAACACTAAGATAATTTTTGTCATTAGAAGTATTTTAGATACTTAATTATGTATTATAGCAAGTGTACTAATAAAATTTGTTTAAATGTGTATTTTTTAAATGTCTCCTTATTTTTGGTATGGATGCAAAATAATTAGGTATTCTAAAGTTAGTTCCATCTTGGAATAATCATGCCTTGCTCATGAATTGTTTTCCTCCAGTCTGCTATGTTCAGTTTAGAGTCAGCACCCACATGAAGATAAAATACAGGCTTGATTTATGAAGCATACTAGATGTTCTGTCTTAAAAGTATTTAGTTTCCAGTGTATGCTTCTCTTATTCTTAAGTCTAATTGATTTAGGATAGGAAACTCAGATGTCTTCTTAATGACTAGGATATCTTTGTGCAACTCATTATCAATATTGATCTTAGCAGAGTATTTCTGAGTCATCGAAAGGAAGATGTCAGTCTTTAATGTGAGACTATAGATCAAAGAAAAAAGAAAGTAAGTGGACAAGAATAAGGTAAGAACTTTTTATTTAAAAAATCATTTGACAGAATGTTTTTTTTAAAATATGACTCTGACCAATGATGTTCTAATAGCAAAGAAAATTACTTATTAAATACACTGCAAGGAAAAAGAAGTGAATTGGTGATAGTTGTATATCTTACCAAATTCCAGCAAAGGGTAAATTGAGAGTGTCCCTAAAGGAGCTGAATGTTAGTTTCATTTCAAGATATTTGTTGACCTGAGGAGAGGTGGGAAATAAGGGCAAGGAAAGGAGAAAAGAGAACGAAGAATAAGAAAGGCAGAGAGTAGAGGGAGTATGTGAAGGAAACAGAAGCTGGTGAGTATGGTACAGAGTGTGAAAATACAGTCGTTATTTAGAAAAAGGAACAGCAGGGTGTAGATATATGGAAAGAATATAAAGTGAGCTTCCAGTACCAAAACTTGCCCAAGAAGTACAGAAAAATCTTCCCTGTCTTCCTGTAAGGAAAAATAAGAGTAGTGAAAGAAGAAATAGGTAGGGTTATTTATGGAGAACAGGAATGTTACAGCCTAGTAGAAAGTCCATTAGATGGTTTATAACTTCTGATGCAGTATTAATGTGGGGGTGTAATAGGAAAGAAGCTGAGGCTAGATTTCAAAAGGGGCAGGTAAAAGGAACTTGGAAGCAGACATAGTATAAACTAGAACTTCTCAAACTTCAGTGAATCAGCTGATGAGGACCAGGCTAAACTGCACATTCCAATTCTTCAAGTATAGGCTTTTGCCATTTCTAATAAGTTTTCGTGTGATACTGATGCTGTGGGTCTCCACACCATACTCTGTGCAGTCTGGGTAGAGTTCAAGTCAGAGAAATCTAGAAAAAGAGCCACTGGAAATAGCTACAACAAAACAGAGTCCAAGGAAATGTTAAATTTTGCTTTTATTTTTGAGCATGTTTCTAGCCAGAAAAAAAGGAGTAAGGAGATGAAATGAAAATACCATATACTTCTAAAATACAATTGCTAAATAAAAAGGAAACAGTGGTGGGAATAATCCATTGAAAAGAATATAAAATGGAAAAAAATCAAGGCCTCACAATTAGAGATGACTTTTGAAAAAAAATAGGGGTTATTTAGGAGAAAAAAGAAAGGAAAGAAAAAGTTACGTAGGCAGTTTTGGAATTAGTGATAAGGACACTTGAGAGTTCACTTCAGAGAGCTTCATTTATTTGTATTTCACCCAAACACTAAATTATGGCTGCTCCAGAGGTTCCTGGAAGCAGGAGGGATGCTAGCATTGGAGTAAAGGGTGCCCACTCATTTTGCCCCTCCACAATTATTGTGCATAAAAGATACATATTCTACATAGAGGATCATGTCATCTGCAAATAATGATAATTCGAGTTCTTCCTTTCCTATACATATCTTTTATTTCTTTCTTTAATGCTTGCTCCAGCTAATGCTTTGAGTATTATATTGAACACCAGTGGTGTAGTGGACATCTTTGTCTTGTTTGTTTGTTTGTTTGTTTGTTTGAGACAGGTTCTCACTATGTAATTCAAGTTGCCTCTAAACTGCACTAGGCAGGTGGGCCTCAATCTCTATGGTTCTGACTCTCAAAAATCATTTGAAAGCCAGGTGTAGTGGCGCACGCCTTTAATCCCACCACTCAGGAGGCTGAGGTAGGAGGAGCGTTGTGAGTTCGAGGCCGGCTTGGGCTACAATGCGAGCACAAGGCCAGCCTGAGCTACATAGTGCAACCCTGCCTCAAAAAACTAGGGCCGGGAGTTTGGCTCAGTGGCTTAAGTGCCTGTCTGGCAGGTGCGAGATTATGAGTTTGATCCCTGGTGCCTCAAAAATAGAAAAAAAAAACCATTTTGTGGTAATGATTTGTTTTTTGTTTTATTCCTTTTCTGAAACAGTCCAACAGAATATATTGTTTTTTCTTGGTTCTTGTCTTTTGAGAAGGGGTCTGGCTATGCAGTTTAGGCTGGCCTTGAATTTGCTATACAGCTCAGGCTGGCCTTCAGCTCCTGGAGATCCTCTTCCCGCTTCAGCCTCACCAGTTCTGGGATTACAGAAGCACGCCAACATGGCTGGTTAGGAATACATTTTAACCATTTGTATCCTTCCCTTAACCAAACCACATATGCATTAATTACAAAGAGAATTAGAAGAAAGTAATTTTGTTTAGACTACCATTTGGCATAAATTTCAGAATGTGTGCCAAGATTTTCAGAATTTTGGGACTAGGTATGAAAAAGAGATCTAAAAATTGCCTACTTAGACATGACAGCTCTGAATTCACAAGTGTTAGTTACAACTCTGTGCAATCTAACTTCGAAAAGTAGTTTCTAAAGCCAAATATTATTTCCTATCAAACATTTCTCTGACCAAGAACCTGAAATAACTAAGATGGAAGAGTTTATTTTGGTTCAGTTTCAGGGCCCGGAGTTCAAGTGTAGTGAGACCCAGTCTGTTTAAAAAAAAAAAAAGAAAGAAAGAAAAAGAAAAAAAATTGAGTTTTATGACATGCTACCTATTGATTACATGTGTCTAATTTGTGTTCTATTCCATGTACCACTTAATTCAATGCCCTGAGTCATGTGATCGGGTTTGTGATAATAAATTAGACAATTTACTTTCTTACCTGTGGAATTGACATTGCACTTAATGTTAGCAATTACCTTCAAGGGTAGCCATACAAGTAACTCTTTTGTTCTTCTCTTTCTTTTTTTTGGTGCTAGAAATTAAACCCTGGGCCTCCCATGTGCTAAGCACTACCACTGAGCTACTCCCCCAGCACTGCTATTGTGTTTGGATGAACTTGGTTGATCTGAGAAACAGAATATTTAAACAAAACACCTAAATGGGTTTGCTCAACATAGGAAAATGTAAAACAGAAAAACTACAAAATAAAGGCAAGCAACTTCAAATGATTCCTGTTGTTCATTTCACATCTCATTTGATCCCTCTGTCAAGGAGCAGAGTTCATTCCTCCAGGGACCCAGGTGTGTATATTTATTCATTTAATAAGACTTCCTCCCAGACTGGGCACTGATAATTTCATAGCCTACATATTTCTGGAAACATTATGTTCATGATCTTTACTTTGCTCTGTTGCATCTCTGTTTCTCCTTGTACCCCTCGCATTTGTCCTACTGTAACATTTACGAATACCTACTTCCAGTGCAGACGTGTCTACTCTTACAAGCATTAAAACCCAAGCATTTGAAGGTTATAAATGAGCCTTTAATAATTTGACTTCTGCCTTTCCATCTGCCTTTTCTATTTTTGCCCTTTCTCTGGCATCACCACACTGCTGGTGATGTCCTTCTCACCAATCCCTGTGTTTACAGACAAGCACAGGTAGCCCAAGCCCTACTTCTCTTCCTCTCTTGCCGCTGCTTTTCATGCTTTCCCCCTTTGCTGCCCTCCATCTTGCTGACTCTATTAAGTCTCTGCTCCAGCATTCCCTCTAGAAAAGCCGTTCCTGACACCTTTGATTGACACTTTCAGTGCCTACAACTTAGAGGAAATCAATGATTTTTGAATAAAACAAAGATGACTTGTGGAAAGATGATTTAAAAAATTTTTCTTCTAGTCCAGGAAAAGGAGAGACATACAGAACTACTTTACAGTCAAGTGCTAAAGATGCAGGAGAAAAGTCGAAGTACTAAGGTAACCCTGAGGAGAGAGACTCCTGTTTGTCTAAGGAAAGAAAGCCCTAATCAAGGAAGACTTCGCATAGCTGACTAAGTCTTAGAACAAAAAAAGAAATTTGTTAGGAGAGTAAAAAAACTTCAGATATAAAGAACAGGGTGTTCACAGATAGAGGTGTGAAGAGTAACGATTTTGAGAACTACTGATGATGAGCAGGACACTTACCAGGTTGTTTGAAGTTACTATTATGAAGCACAGAGGAGAGAGGAGAGTGGAGTATGGATTCATGGCTCTGGGGTACTTTTAAATTTTGTTTCTGAGAGTTTGCTGATTTACACTAACTGAACTTGAAGATGGATCTTTGAGATGTGTGTCTGCCTTAGACCTAGTGTCTCTTCAGGTGATTTGTTGACGCCTTACATGATTAGAAGGATTACCTAATGTTGGAGAACAGGTTGTACAGCGTTAAGTTGCTGAACACAGGGGCCTCTGGCTGTGCTGGGAAAGAGCATACGCAGAGTGCTCTGATGTCAGGATGACCACAGCTGAGGCGGCCAAGGCCAAGGTCTGCTGACACCCCCATTCTAGAGCAGTAAGGCTGCCAACCTCAGAGATGAGGCAGTTCTCTTAATTGGTAAAGGTTACTACTTGGAGAAGTCTTTGAACTGACTCTCAAGGTCCTGCTCAGTTCCCATGCTTGCCTCAGTATCCCCATCCTTCGTTTAGAAACCAAATAAATATGGGCCACCCAGAGAAGCTGTTTGTCTCAACCCCCAGGGAATCTCAAATTCCATTAGAGCCCTAAAAGTCATATCACTTGTCTCTTTTATTTAAGCCACTTGCAGTCCACTCATTTAGGAGATTGGGGCTAAGCCAAGAACTGATATCCTAAAGAAATAAACATTCATCTAAATATAGACTTCATTTAAATTCTTAATTGGGAGGATAAAAATAAAATTTTAATACTAATTTTTATTTTCTATTTTCATGTAGACTATCTCACTAATTACTCTAAATAACTTACTTTAACTAAATACAAACATTTGTCCACAGAACCAGACTTAGGAGTGATGTCAGAGGAAGAACAGAAAAGGATTGATGGCAGTGACCATAACCAGCTCAGGTATGTAAATTTTTTAAATTAAATTTCTGTTTTAATTGTTTTCTTTCCTTTAAGCATGTAACATAGGCCAAATGAAGAGATCATAATTTAATATTTAAAACATTTAACTAGTTATCAAACTTAAAATATTCTTAGAATTTTTAAAAACATATATAGCCAACCATTATCCTTGGAAGTGAGGCAGAATTTTTTCTGAACAGTGTTTGTGCTTTCATTTTTACAAACTCCTTATATAAAAAAGAAGGTAAAATCGAATTTTGAGTCTTACAATTCAGTAGTTGAAATTATGAACAATATAACAGGGAAATTACAATAATATAAACCCATCGAGTTGAATTTGTGTTAAAATGTGATCATTCCCAGTGGTTCAAATTGAGTAGTTCCATTTTACCAGTTAATGTCAAGGCTAAAGATTTGATTCTGCCTTTTGGTCTCTATACAACTTCAGTATCTACACTGAGGGAGAGAATACCTTCTTGCCTCTTAAGAGAATCATACCTTCCAGAATGAGACCTTTGATGTTAGGGAACAAACAATGGCTTTCTAATTTACTTCCTTTTCAGTAGGAAATTGGTAAATATGAAAATTTTGTAACCATCTGTCTGTATTGGTATTAGAATATATTAGAACTGGATTTAAGGTAGACAGTCCATATATGTGCACTGTGCCATTGTAGTATATGGTCCAAATTAAAATTTAATAATTTGTTTTTCTTTATGATTGGCATTTATTGATTTTGGCTCTGAATAATTAAAGTTTGCCCATTCTACTGATCTTTAGGGGGGAAAAACTTCAATGCACTGAAAGATTATATTATTTAAGGTATGGTGCTATAAATAATAAGAAAGCCCTTCTGGTATTTTTTAAAAAGTATAATTCATTTCTGAAAAAGTTAATTCAACACTTGGATTCAACTTAGTCCGAATAAACAGTGACAACGCAGGAGTGGTGGCCCGTAGGGAGCGGCTGAAGCTGGAGATTGATCACACCTGCGGGGCTCAAGCTAAGGCCAGTGCAAGTGCTGTGATTGCAGGCATGTGCCACCGCACCCAGCCACGATTTCATAATGATAAAGGTATCCACTCATCAAGAAAAAAAAAGTAGTTGCTCAGATTACAAGATACAGGTGTGAAAAAATGATCAAACAATGAAAGAAAACAAAATAGTCCTAAATGTTTATTTCCCAGACAACAGAGCTTTAAATCTGATCGCAGCTGGGCATGGTGATGAACATCTGTAATCCCAGCATTCCAGAAGCTGAGACAAGGGGATCGCCATCAATTTGAGGCAAGCCTAGTCTGCAGAGTGGTTCAAGACCAGCCTGAGCTACGTAGTGAGACCCTGTTTCAAAACACAAAAACAAAACAAAACAAAACAGCAACCAATAGAATCGTGTATTAGAGTCAGAGATGTCAGTGTCTCTTTCAGTGATGGATAGAGGGAGTAGACAGAATATCAAAGGTTACAGACTTGAACGACACCATGAACCGGTTTGACCCAATGGACACTTGTGAGATACTCCGTCCAACACAAGAATGCACGTCTTTTTCAGTCCACATGGACCCCTTATCAGGAAAGAGTATATTCTGTACCATACAGCAAGTCTCAATAAATGAGGGGTCAAGTCATACGAAGTTGTTCTCACAAGTTAAGCTAATTATATAAGAAATCAGTAACTTGAAGATATCCGAAAACCCCACAGATATCTGGAAAAAACTAAAGTAGGTCTAGGCAAAAACAAAAAGCAAAATATATTTTGAGTAAAATGAAATCACAATACATAGAAAGTTATGAGATGCAGGTGAAGCAGGGAAAAGCAGCATTAGATGCTTTTATTACAAAAGGAGGTCTTGAATCAATGTCCTCAATTTCCACCTCAAAAACAGTAAATGAAAGTCCAAATTAAAAATTCACAGGAAAAAAAAAAAAAAAAACCAAAACACAATCGGAAATCAACGAAAGAAAATTGGGAGCAGGGTCCATCGCGGCCGCTGGGTGGCAGCAGCGAAAGAGCGAGGTTTCTAGCGGTGCAGCAGGAAACCTAGGACCTCAGCGGGGCGGGAAGCCAGGCAGACGCGGGAAGGCAGAGGGGGAGCGGCGCCCGGCAGCCGCGCTCAGCATCCGCTGGGGTCAGCAGAGGCCGCGCCCTGCAGGGCCGGCAACCTGGCCGTGGGGAGAGGACCGCAGGCGAGGGTCAGCTGCTCTCCCTGTCCACCCCGCACTGGGCCGGGACGCCGGGGTGTCCGAGCCTGGGACTTAGTGCTGCCGGGTTGGGGGTGGGGGCTGGAAGCAGCGCGACCCCAGCTGGGACCCCACCTCTGACCACGAGCGGACCGGGCCGGGGCCGCCCGGCACAGGGCGGTGCCCACTCCTGCGTGCACCCCGCGGCTCGGCCTCCGCACGCACGTGGCGGACGGAGAGGGGGACTTCGGCGGGCAGCTGGGAAGGCTGCTGGAGGACGGGAGCGGAGCTGCAGAGGCAACCGCGGGTTTACGGGGCTGGAAGGGGACGGGACGGAGAAGGCCTGGTGCGGATCAGCTCCGGGCCAGAGCTGGGCCCGGCGCACTGCGGCCCCCTCTCCTCCAGTCGGCTGAGCAGGCTGTGACACAGGGACGATTTGCGACCTCCAGATAATCCGGCTAATATGAGGGATATTCTGACTCCCCACCTGTCAGCCGCTGGATGCCCGCACGCTGAGTTCGTGTTCTCTACCATCGAAGGACAAATTCTAGGAACAACGGAGGTTAAGCGCAGAAAATGTTTATTGGCCGGGAAGAAAGCCTTTGTCTAAAAGAGACAGAAGGGCTCCCGAGTGGGTTGCCAAGGACCCCACTTTTCAAGGGAATTTTATAGACCAAAACCACGAAGTGAGGCGCGTCTATGGGGGAAAAACTATAATCAACTAGTAAGGTTACATGTGTAGTCATTGCTTTGGTAGCACTGATCCAATGGAAAGTCGCAAGGTGGGCATGAGTTAGGACAAGACTATGGTAAACTGGTAAGATGACAAGTATAATCACTTAAGTAGTCCCACGTGGTGGCATACGCCTATAATCCCAGCACTCAGGAGGCTGAGGCTGGAGGATCCTTGGGAGTTCGAGACTAGCCTGAGTTACAAAGTGCAGTCAAAGCCAGCCTGAACTGCATAAAAGACAAACAAACAAACAAAAAACTGAATAATGAAAAATAAGTAATCTACCAAAGAATGAGCAAAAGATTTGAACACTTCCCCAAAGAAGATAATACATAAGGAGTAAGCACTTGTTCAACATCATAGATCACTGAGGAAGTGCATGTTAAAACTAAAAATGGGATTACTCTGCATTTAGAAAGACTCAAACTGAAAAGATGATATCAAGTTGGTTGTAGATGAATAACCGAAACATTCATAAGTTTGCAGGGGAGAAATAAAATGGCTGAACCAATTCTTGGCAGTTTCTTAAAAAGTTAAACATGCCTTGTTATATGATCCAAGCATTCCACTCCTAGGTATATACTCAAGAGAAATTTAAGCTTATGTCCACGTGAAGATACATACATGAATATTCATAATAACTTTATTTCCAAATGCTGTGGGAAATAAGCCAGACTAAAGATAGCACATACTGTATGATCCCATTTATACAAAATCCTACAAAATGCAAGCCCATCTGTAGTTATAAAAAGCAGACAAGTAATTGGGTGTGGAGGCACACCCATGTAACTTTAGCACTCTGGGAGGCTGAGGCAGGAGGACCATGAGTTTGAGCTCAGCCTGAGCAACTTAGTATGTTAGTGAAATTCCATCTCAAAATAAAAAAGGAGCTGGGCATGTAGCTCAGTGTGAAACCCTGGAGCTTGATTCCCAGTACTGGATCCGGGGAGGGCAAGCAAGTAGAGTAGGGAAGGGAAGGGAAGGAACTATTCCAACGGGGTGCAGAAAAATGTGAGGGCTGATTGAGACAAGCATGTATATACACATACATATATGTGGGGGGGGCATCGACACGGGTCTGTCTGTGCATGTGACTGTGTGTGACTGTGTATCAAACTTACAAATGATTGGAAGTGGGGGTGCAGCTGGGTGACAGGGTACTTGCCTCCATATGCAAGGCCCTGGGTTTATTTCCAGCACCACACACCCAGACACACATCCCTTACAAACTGTGTACTTTATCGGCAATTTACTGTTTCTCATTTATACTTTGACAAAGATTTTTTTTTTTAAATCTCTACTGCCTGCTCATTATTAGAAATCCAAGTACAATTACTAACAAACATTTGTGGAACTATTTTCTAAGCATATTGTAGGCTGAGAACTCTGCTACTTACTCTTAAAGAATATTAAAAAAGTAGTTAAGGCCTGGTCCTTAAACATCTATCACAATCAAAAGATTTGTAAAGCAGCATATCAAGAGTCTCAAACACAATTACTGATAACAAATTTTTCATTAAAATTAACTGTGGGGTACATATACACATAACACATCATTAAGATATGTATGCATACATTCCTATATAATAAGGACAATTATTCTGATTATAGTGTAATTCACTAGAGTTGAGTAATTTGCAAGCATTTCAGGAATCTTTCTTGGATCAATTAAAAGTGCAACTCTTTGTGAATAGCCTATAGTGGGGAGCCACGCCTTTTCAGCAAGTCGAGGTCCCAAAAGTAGGTGAATTTTTGCTGAAATTTAAAGGATTGAAGTCTGAGGAGTGGAAGAGGAAGACTTGGGTAAGTTATTTCAGATGAATAAAATAGAAAGTGAAGATACAGCACAGAGCCTGGTTTTGGGGTCATCAATAAAAATTGTTTTAAAAATTAATTTTTACAACTTGTAAGTGTTCCAGGGGGAAGCCATGGTTAGGAATCACTGGGTGTATTTTCACAAGCAATGTCGACCCCACTGAGGAATCCTCCACAGCTGGATTAGACCCCAGCCCAGCATCTTCCCTCTGTTCAGCCTGCTCCTTCTCCCCATCATGCCTAACCCCATCCCTGCCCCATCCCAGAAGCATTCATTTCCTCCTCAGCCAGAGGAGGAAAGGAAAAAGTTCAAGGGCTGTCGAGGGTGCGTTAGATTGCAGCAGGTCAAGTCCGAGAGCATATTTCCTCCCCACCACACATGCCTTCTGCCTGCATCTGGGAGCCTGCTCTGGGGAAGCCAGCGCTCCTCGACATTCAGGGAAGATCTTGGAGGAAACCCAAGACACCAAAGTCGGGAGTGTTTCAGGAGCTCTGGGAGGCTGTTCATTCCAAACAGAGAGGAGAACACAGAAAGCAGAGCTTGAAGTGAGCCCAGGAAGGAATCTAGTAACAGGAGGCAGGAGTAAGGAAAATGGGCATTTTAAATCAAAGTTGCTCAAGAAGTCTCAGAATTAATAGATTGTCCACATACTTAAAGGTTGAAAGGTGTTTTTTATAGCATTCTTTTTTGGTTGTGTTTTGTTTGTTTTGTTTTGTAATGTTTTGTTGGTAGTAGGAATCAAACTCAGGACCTCACACTTGCCAGGCAGCCACTGCGCTGCTGAGCTGTATCCCCAGCCCTTGAGCATTCCTTTGTGTTTATTAAATGTTTCACAACCAGGCATGGTGGTGCACGCCTATAATCCCAGCATGCAGGAGGTTGAGGCAGGAGGATTTCCATGAATTCGAGGCCAGTTTGGGCTACATAGTGAGTTTAAGTGTAACCTGAACTACATAACAAGACCCTGTCTCAAAAATAAATGAGTAAGTAAATGTTTCACTACTATTCTGAACAAGAGTGGCAGAGAGGAGCTCATGGAGGAAAACACTGGCTGATTCAGGGTAATAAATGTTCTCATGTGTCCCAAGTGAGACAGTCAGAGTGTAAGATCACCAACCAGAGGCCGTTTTCTAAGCACACATTTCACTGTTTATAGTTTTATTGTGTTATTTAGAAATATTGTAGGCAGTCAGACAGGGTTAGGCCCTCAAAAAGTCAGTGCAGAAGACAGCTGGCTAGAGGTGCATTCAGAGATGGCCAGGCTTCAAGCAAAGAGGAATGACTATATTACACCCATATACTTCCTCTGAGGATTAACAGCAATGATTGATATTCTAAACAGACATCAAGCACCTTGGGTGGAGGACCAAACCTCCTTAACCCACCCCTTCCAGGAAAGTCCTTGTCTGTCCCATGTGTACCTGCTATGTGACTCACTACCCCATTTGATTCCTTTGATCACTGATCAATATTACCTAAGCGAGTACACTTATCATCTTACTGGTTGACAACAGTTTTGTCCCACCTCACACCCATCTTGTGAGTTTCCATTGGATCAAAATAATGTAAGTCACTATACTTGTAATCTTACTGATTCATTATAGTTCTGCCCCATCTTGAGCCCACCTGCCCTCCGAAATTTGCTCAATGAAACACCTTTGGCAGGGGAGTGGAACCCACTTTCTGGGCCCCCTTCTGTCCCTCTTAGAAGCTTTCTTCTTCTAAATAAACTCTTCTTACTCTTAACCTCTGTTGTTCCTAGAATTCATTCCTCAGTTTTTCACAACAAGAACTCGGTGTTTCAGACATCTAGTAGGTTGGGAGTTATGATATTTCCCTTATATTATTTGTATTATTTGGTGGTCATATATCATACACCCTATATCAGTTTCAAAATAATAAATGCAATAATGGGGACATCATTATCTTTCAACATAGAGAGAAATGTAATATGAAAAGGAATCTTAAGGCCTAGGGCAAGCACATCTTAGAAAGTTTATTTTACAGAGTTCACCAAGAAAATTCTGACACACACTGCAATATGGATGAACCTTGAGGATATTATGTTAAGGGAAATAAGGCAGCCCCAAGAAAGTCAAATATTGTATAATTCCATTTATAAAAAGAATCTTGAGTAGTCAAATTCACAGGGACAGAGGTAGAATGGCGGTCGCTGGGAGCTGGGACAAAGGGACTTGGGAATTGTTTAATGGGTATAGAGCTTCAGTTTTATAAGAGGAAAAACATTCTCGAGATTGGTTACCAATGTGAATATACTTAATAATTAGCAATATACTAGAAAATGGTTAAGACAATAAATTTTATGTTATATGTACCTTACTAGAATTAAAAATTGTTTAAAAGCTAAGTGGGGAGAGGAATAGTAAATTCATTTAGTAGCCAGATTATCTGAAAAGAAGTTGCAGAAAGTCCAAATCAAACTTAAAAATAAAAATATGTGAGGCTGGGTATAGCTCCATGGCAGAGGATGTGTCTAGCCAGCATTAGACCTTGGCTTTAATCCCCAGCACCAAACACAAAAACAAAAGCAAAAAACCAACCCATAAACAAAGCAAAACAAAAGTGAAATGAGATGCAGTTATTTATGCAGTTGGAAGAAGAAATAAAGTAAATGGGCATTTATTGGGCAATATAAACTTATCACTGTTACATCTTTTTACATGTTCTCTTGCATTCGATTCCCAAAATAAACTTTAAAGTAGATATCCTAGGCCTCATTTTGAAAATGAAGAGATTAGGTACCGAAAGGACAAGCACGTTGCCTAGGACCCCACAGCCGCTTGGCAGCAGAGAGAAATAATGGGTTGCCTGTTACTAGAAAAGTAAGGAGGTTCTTGCAAGGAAGCTTTGGCACACTATGGGGAAAAATATCCTTTGAGCCTCCCTACTTCTTTTTTTTTTTTTTTTTTTTTTTTTTTTTGTGGCACCAGGGATTGAACTCGAAACCTTGCGCCTGCCAGGGCAGGCGCTTAAGGCACTGAGCCAAACTCCCGGCCCTGGTTTTTTTGAGGCAGGGTCGCACTATGTAGCTCAGGCCGGCCTTGCACTCGCGTTGTAGCCCAAGACGGCCTTGAACTCACAAGGCTCCGCCTACCTCAGCCTCCCGAGTGTTGGGATTAAAGGTGTGCGCCACCACGCCCGGCTTTCTCCCTACTTTTTAACACCCCCCACCCCACCCCTGCCGCCAGTACTGGAGATCAAAGCCAGGTCCTTCACACACAGCTGCATCCCCCTTTTTAATTTCTATTTTGTTTGAGGCAGAGTCTCACAAAGACACCCAGCTACCCAGGCTTGGCTCAGAAGTGCAATCCTCCTGCCCCAGCCTCCCAGAGCGCTGGGATTATATGCCTGCGCCACCATGCCTGGCTTCATTTTTCTTTCTAACCTTACAGAATCCTGACAAGAAATCTTAAAACTAAGTTAGGCTAACACTCAGGGGAAAACAGCAGGAGAAAATGTTGTAGGTTTATTTGAATAAGATTTAGGTACCTGACAGAAAGCCAAGTCCTGAACATGCTGTCGGGAGCCTGAAAATGAACAGGGGGTCAAGGGAATGCAGGAGCCAGGCTTTGTGTGGTGCGTATAAGTTTTCTTTGGGTATAAAGTGTTTTAGTCAGCAAACCAGATAAAATTGAATTTCTGTCACTTAAACACTTTTTTATAGAATTCAGTCAAGGAAATTGTATCTCAAGGTCCTGAGGGAAATTGATAGCATGATAAAAATGAGTAATTTGGAGTAAGTTTAATAACAGGCCATTGACAAAGGTGTGGGCAGGGCAGATGGAAACCACCAGGGATGCCGCAGCACCCGATTCTGGGGGCTCAGGGCTTCACCTCCCCAAGAAGAGGACAGAGGGAGCAGCGCTTACCATGGCTCAGGGAGATAGCTGCCTGCCTGGTTCAGCGTTTGCTGGCCAAGAATACAGCCAGCTTGAAAGACCTGGCAGGACTAGGGCATGGAAATGAAATATTACAACCTCAGACTCCTCCTGTTCTCCTTCTGGATTTCACCCAGGGTTCCCCAGAGATCAGTCCCTACTTGAAGCCTCCTAACCACACCAAGCAAGGTGGAAAAGAATGGAGCGAGCCAGGTGTGGTGGCACAGGCCTGTAATCTCAGCACTGTGGAAGGCGGAGGCAGGAGCATCACAAATTCAAACCCAACCCAGGCCAGTTTAGTGACTTAGTGAGGCCCCATCTAAAAAACAAAATTTTGAAGGACTGGGTATGTAATTCAGTGTGAAGGTCCTGGATTTAACTCCCAGTACCCTCCCTCCAAAAAAAGAATTGGAGAGTGAACTTGGCGTGGCAAATGAAATATATCTGGTAAAAAGAATATTTTACAGGTTATATGCAAAAATAATTTTAAGAGTGAATTAACAACTGAACCAAGTTATCTTTTTTTGTTAATTAACATATATTAGAAAAGACACTGCAAAATTTTGGAAAATGTATTAGATTTATTTATTTTTGAGACATTGTCTGTCTGTGTAGTTCAGATTGGCATTGAACTCATTATGCAGCCCAGCCTAGATTTGAACTCACAGTGATCCTCCTGCCTCAGCCTACCAAGTACTGGGATTACAGGTGTGTCGTGGTTACTTTTCACTCATTGCTGGGACAAAACACCCGACACCCAAAATTAGGGAAGGAAAGGTTTATTTCTTATGGTTCTTGGAGATTTCAGTCCATAGTCAGCTGGTTCCAAGGCAGGGTGGCATGGCACCAGGGCAGCACTTCAAGGCAGCAGCCAGAGCAAAAAGGGGCCAGAGCAAGCCTCTTTTTCTCCCTTATATTGTACACAGGAACACCTTCCCCCTCCAGGGAGGGTGTAGCATTCACAAATCTCCTTGCCTTCCTTTGCACAGGATGAGGATATTTACAAGTAAGAATCCCAGCTCCCTGCTGAATCTCTCAGTTAAACTTCTGACCTCAAATTGACACAATGAACAGGTAACTGCTTGTGCTCTACACCCCAGGATGTAGAGCTGCTGAGTTACTTAATTAAGCTTCTAGACTTCTCAAGTTGACACAATGTTTAAACCGAAACAAGGTGTGCACCACCATACCCAGTCAGTCAGGTTTTATTGTAATAATGCAGTATCACAAAGAAACCCAAAATTTCAGTGGCTGATTACAATGGTACTTTTTTTTTTCAGTACCAGAGATTGAACCCAGGGAAAACTGAGCTACATTTCTAGTTTTTTTATTATTATTATTATTTTCTTTTGAGACAGCATCTTACTAATTTGCGCCACTGGCCTTAAACTTGTGATCTTTCTGTCTCAGCCTCCCAGGTAGCTGGGAATGCAGGCTGGCATCTCCACACCAAGCTGTCCACTTCATTTTTCACTCTCAAGGTCTAGTTCAGATGTGGCCAAGTCAGCTGAGTGTGACACTAAAGACTGGGCTCAAGTATGCTTCACATTCTAGAACTCAAGCTACAGGATCAATGGCTCCTGTCTTAGTTACTTTTCTCCTTGCTGAGACAAAATACTGACATCTGGAGTTAAAGAGGAGAAGGTTTGTTTGACTCACAGTTTGTAGAGGTCTCAGGTCATATTAGGCAGGCTCCAAGGCAGGGTGACAGAGAAGAACAGCTCATGGTGCCCACAAGGCAGAAAATGCAGCAGGGGACCTTACCAGCATCTTTCTGCCCCTTCTGTACTCTGTCTAGGTTACCGGGATTCAGGTGGTGCCAAACCAATCAGTGGACCAATTTGGTAATCACACACTGTCAGTCTCAGGATTGCATCATGAAATCAGTTACACACTCTAGATCCAGCCACCTCTGAAACAGCCCACCTGTGGCCATACAAGGCTTCGGGGGGACATCTAAACGTAGCCAGAACAGTTACTTTGTGTATGCAGATGGTAGGAGCACAAAATGAAAAAGAAAAGAAGCTGTTGTGTACCTTGAAACTGCTTGGAACAGGCCTGCTGTCACTTCACCATGGTCCGTGGGTCAGTGCAAGTCACTTGACGAAGCCTAATATCAGTGGGGCAGGAAAGTCCACAGGGAGGTAGGGTAAATGTTTTCTAAAGGATAGTTAATCTATTTTACTTTGTAAAACTGTCTCTTGAAGCACATTTTTCATAGGACCAACCAGTCATCGCCATTATCGATTTTACCTCATTAACTCTTTTCATGTAGTACACAGACATTCACTGTTTAATGACTGACCCGTTTGAGAGCTGTTGTGACTTATGACCCAGGCACGCATGCTGCTCACACTGATGAACCACCACGGGGACTGACACCTGAATTCAGACTTGCAGTGCAGGACCATGAGTAGCACTGCAGCCTTACAGTAGCTTCATCTACAGTACAGTACTGTAAGTTTATGTTCTGTTATACATTACAGTACTGCATATAAGCATTATACAAATAAAAGCAAAATCATAAAGTCAGAGTTTCCTTTGACCCATTTCTTTGTTCTGTGGGTTTGTAATGTGCATACTATATCCAATTCCTCATTTAGTGACCTATATATTTATTTATTTTGTACCGGGAATCGAACTCAGGACCTCACACTTGCCAGGCAGGAGCTGTGCTGCTGAGCTATATTCCTGGCCTTAGTGACCAATTTATTTAACAACTTAGTTGCAGCAATGGAATTTGGCTGTTAAATGAGAGGCGTCTGTACGTATTTTTCTTACTGAATAAAGCCTCCAGTGATTATAATTCTCTGCCAATCACATTTGTCATCTTCAATATTAAAAGGAACCTTGTAGATAAGCATTATTAACAGAGGCATAGGAGAGGTACCTTCACATCCTATCTTTTACATTTCTGTCCATACCATGCAGAGGGGGCGATGCTCTGGTACCTCAAAACAGTAAAAGATGATACTGATCATTTGGTAGCAACTTACAAGCAATTTGACCCTGTTGAGTAATCTTTTCTAAATTATCAGCTGAAGAGATCCATTTTAAAAACATAGTGATAATTCTTCAAGATTTTTATAATCAATGTTTACTGCACAGTTATAATAGTTTTGCTCTAATAATTGATAAATGAACAAAAATAATAAAAGTCTTAGGAAGGATTTAAGCAATTACGTTACTAAGCTTACAACTTTGTTCAGCAAATTCTTCCCTGGTGTACCTGCCCTCCCCACCCTGGTTAAATGGTTCTGGTGGCAAGAGCTAACCATCTAAGAAAGTCATCTTTTTATTTTTTTTATTATTTTAAACAAAAGGAAAACAAGAAATCAAAACATAACAATTTTACCCCAACCAACAAAACAGCAACAATCATCAGCATATTGGATATTCCCAAAAATTATTTAAGACGAAAAATACAGACACGAGACGTTATCTAACTAATTGTTAACACAATTGTTTTCAAATGAACTTTTCACATTAAAAATAAAATCTGAAGGTGACTCTGAAAAAATTACATTTTACTCAAAATTTCTTTTCTCTGTCACAACTAATTTTTTATATACATAGATTTTGTTTCAGATGATATGATACTCTACCCAGAGGATCCCAAGAACTCCACACCTTTCTTTTTGTGACAGCAATGTATTGAGGTCTCCCAATACAGTTGTATTAAGGTTTACTTGATTTTTCATGTCGATTAATAATTGTTTTATATAACTGGGTGGACTAGCATTTGTTGCCTTATGGTCTCTTCCTCTTAGATTGTTCCCTTACCAATATATAATGACCTTCTTTGTCTCTCTTAAGCAGTCTTGACTTAAAATTAACTTTATCTGCAAATAGAATAGCTACCTCTGCTTTTTTCTTGACTCCTGTTGCATGGAGTATTGTTTTCCATCCTTTAACTTTCAGTCTATGAGTATCTTTTTAAGTTAAACATGTTTTTTGTATACAGCATATTGTTAGATCTTGCTTCTTGATCCATTCTACCAGTCTATGTCTTTTAACTAATGAGTTAGGACCGTTAACATTGATGGTTAAAACTGATACGTATTGACTTACCTTTATCATGCTGTTTTCTTTTTTCCTTGTGGATTCCTTCTATTGGGGTTTGTGGAGCTGTAGTACTTATCATCCCTTTCTAAAATGTCCTTCAAAATATTTTGGAGTGCTGGTGGTCATGAAGTGATCATGAAGTTCCTCAACTGTTCCTTATCATGGAAGTATTTTGTTTCTCCCTCTATTTTGAAAGATAGTTTTGCGGGATACGTCAATCTGGGTTGAAAGTCATTTTCTTTTAGAACTTGGAGTACTTCACTCCAAGCTCTCCTTGACTTGGGAGTTTGTGCTAAGAAGTCCACTGTAATTCTGATGGGCTTTCCTTTATAGGTGATTTGTTTCTTTTCCCTAACAGCTTTTAAATTTTTATTTTTGTGTTGAATTTCTGGAATCTTGACTACGATACGCCTAGAAGTAGATTTTTTTTATCACTGCTAATTGGAGTTCTATATGCCTCACTTACTTGTGTGTCAAATTCTTTTTCTCTACCAGGGAAATTTTCTGACACAATGTCTGTAAGGATGTTTTTAATGTCATTTGTAGTATCTCCTGCTTGTTCACTGACTCCAATTAGTCTCAAATTATTTTTCTGTCTCATCAAGCAACTGCTGGATTAATATCTCATGATCCCTTGCTAGTTTTGAAGAATCTTTCTTTTCCTGGTCACTAACTGTGAGCCTGTCTTCAATATCTGAGATCCCATCCTCACATTGACTTAATCTGCTTTGAATACTTTCAATAGAGTTTCTGTTCTCATGGATATCTACTTGAATCTGCTTTATGGAATCCATTTGCTTCCTATGTTGTCCTTCCATAATTTGCTTAAGCTTGTTTATTTTTTGTCTGTATCTGCCCTAATATCACTAAGAATGGTGTATATTTTGGTAATCTCTGTGGTTATTTGAGAGATTATTTCTGATTTCATTTTTTCCAAAGCCTCATTCAACTGCTTTGTTACCACTTCTAAGAAACCTTGTAGGGGGCTTTTGAATTTTCCAGCCTCATTGCCCCCTGGGTTTGCTTTTGTTGAACTGGGTGTCTGGGGTTATAACCTGTTTAAGTGTCTTCTCATTTCTTTTCTTTTTTAGTTTAATTCCTAAAGTGATACATGTTAGTTGCCTTCAGTGGATTACTGTAATGGTGGTATTAAGGACTTCCAGGTGATGAGCACTTCCCGGAGATACCTTCCAGGTGTAACTGGTTCCTGGGCTCCAAGTCTGTTGGAAAATCCCGCCTCCTCAGTTTGTCAGAGATGAGAAACCACTGCTCACCTAGCCCAGTCGCTAGTTCCTTGGCACCACGCCCCAGCCCTCTCTGTGACCCCCAGTCAATCCCAGTCCTAGACCAGCAAGGCCAACAGCTATCGAGTTCAATCAAGTTAGTTCTGGCTGCAGTGGCACCCACAGCACCAAACACAGCCAACAAAACAGTAAACTGATCCAACCCCTGAGGCCGGATGGGCCTCACTCCAGGCAGGACCGCACCAATGCGACAAAGGAGACGCGGAGATCAGGCTGATGGCACAGATCCGGTTTAATGTGGAAGTGCAGCAGGCTATATAGAGGGTGCGGGCCAATAGGGAGTGAGAGCCAATGAGGGGACAGTATCTAGGCAGACTTAGGTCCGTATAGTGGGTGTGGGCCAATAGGGAAAAAGGGGAGGGCGGTATCCGGGGAGAGGAGCAGAAACAGCAGTCTCGTAGGGGATGTTATCTGATTGGTGGTAAGTTTGTGCAGACCAGCGGCAGGAATAGGCCACA